>CAJQZM010034423.1:5683-16263 GCA_907164665.1 Colias nastes
TTTGGGGTAGCTATTAACCAATATGAGGTCAAAACTAAAATCCAAGATGGCGCCAACGATGGTTCCTAAACATGTATTTCAATGCACTTTAAAATTATTTTTAAGACTCTCCCGTAGTATATAAGAATTCGACTATACAGGGTGTCCCACTATCGGTATACTAAGTGCTAAGGGACTTGTAGTTTTGCATACACTGATCACGTAAAAAATACTTAAACAACAAAGTTACTTTAAAAAAATTTTGCTAAATTTTTCCTGAAATTTAGGTTTGTTTTCTTCTCTAACTTCGTGCAGCCGGCATATACCGCTTCGCTAATGTGAGTATTTTGTCTATGAAAACATTATCTTAAACGATAGCTCACGTGCGGGTAACAAAGTTTGGAAGGTTGCTTTTTAGGGGTATACACAAAGAGTTTTAAGAATTCACCTATTTGAAAAAAAAATACATCTGGCATTTTATAAGTCTTAAAAATAATTTTAAAGAGCATTGAAATACATGTTTAGGAACAATCGTTGGCGCCATCTTGGATTTTAGTTTTGACCTCATATTGGTTAATAGCTACCCCAAAGACCATGAAAATGCCACCCATGATGAAAAGATGTCAAATTTTCGTTTGCGCCATCTTGGATTTTAGTTTTGACCTCATATTGGTTAATAGCTACCCCAAAAACCATGAAAATGACACCCATGACGAAAAGATGTCAAATTTTCGTTGGCGCCATCTTGGATTTTAGTTTTGACCTCATATTGGTTAATAGCTACCCCAAAAACCATGAAAATGACACCCATGACGAAAATATGTCAAATTTTCGTCGGCGCCATCTTGGATTTTAGTTTTGACCTCAAATTGGTTAATAGCTACCCCAAAAACCATGAAAATGACACCCATGATGAAAAGATGTCAAATTTTCGTCGGCGCCATCTTGGATTTTAGTTTTGACCTCATATTGGTTAATAGCTACCCCAAAAACCATGAAAATGACACCCATGACGAAAAGATGTAAAATTTTTGTCGGCGCCATCTTGGATTTCAGTTTTGACCTCATTTTCGTTAATAGCTACCCCAAAAACCATGAAAATGACACCCATGACGAAAAGATGTAAAATTTTCGTCAGCGCCATCTTGGATTTCAGTTTTGACCTCATTTTCGTTAATAGCTACCCCAAAAACCATGAAAATGACACCCATGACGAAAAGATGTAAAATTTTCGTCGGCGCCATTTTGGATTTAAGTTTTGTCAAATTGCTTTACCTCCCACCAATCCCTTCAACAACCCATAAAAAAGAGGATCTCAGGCAAGGTAATTTTTAAAACATAATTTTAAATTACAAATAATTGGAATATGAAACTTATACAGTTTACTCCTAAAAAGTATCAAATATTTCAAATCACGAAAAAGACAAATAATCTATATAGACAAACGCACAATAATCTTTTTTATTTCGTTTTTATTTTTGGCACGAGGAGCGATACACCCGTCCTTCCAAGAGCGCTTCTGAGCGCGGTCTGACGAACCGCGAGAACAAAATGTATGAAGAAATCGACAAGTATTTTTAATTTAGCTCATTATTGAAATAAAATTTTGATTTAGATTCATAAAAATTACACCATATATAAAGGACTATATATCCCTCAATAATTTATAGGTAAGAAGATAGATTAGGCTTTAAATTTTCTTAAAATGGTACCGGTTTAGACCCCATTTTTTTGCATTTTATGCGATTATTGTGCTGGGAAAATCGTATTTCAGCGACAATTTTGTATGACGTCGTACCATTTTTATAAGATGAACGTAGAGCTGAATATATTATCTTTAAATTAAGATATTACTATGTTCTCACGTGTAATTGCTTTAAGTTAAAATGGTACCGAAAAACAGCGTGTTTTTGTAAAAATACGTTATAGCGTCCTTAATCGCAGCCGTGTGGAGTGAGAAATCATTGGCAGCTCCAACTCGTAATTGTATTGGAGTACCTTTGATGTGTGGATCCCTAAGGGGGCGTCCATAAATTACGTGAGTTGTTTTAGGGGGGGAGGGGGTCGAGTAAAATCTCATCTAACCTTACGTTGGGGAGAGGGGGGGGTGTCGGCAAATATCACGCAATTTTTTTTAAATTGAAACAAAACAAATGATACTCTTTTGGTCCATTTAATCCAAATAACATGCTTAAGATTTTAATGTTACGGTTAAGATTTAAATATTCTATTGTTACCTTGTTATAACACTAAGGGCCGATTTTTCAATGCTTGGATAAAACTTATTCGTGGAATAATGTATAATAACTACCATTTTAAAAACGTATTCTAATTGCCCGTATTTGACAGTTTACGTGACATTTTAATATTATCGTGTAATACTTTATTGGACGGATAAGTTTTATCCAAGCATTGAAAAATCGGCCCTTATTATAACTTTCAGCAATATTAATTACTATTTTTAACTAGTCGTAAACAAAAGCACGAAGCAATTTTTTTTCTTTTTACAATGACAAATAAACATAAGAAACATAAGAAACCCACATTTTGAAAAATCTCACGTGAGATGGGGGGATGGGGGAGGGGGTTCAATAAAATCTCATGATATTTCACCAGAGGGGGAGGGAGGGTCAAAAAATGGACAAAAACACCTCACGTAATTTATGGACGCTCCCTAAGGCGGAGGGATTTTCTTACTCAGTTAATGACATAGCGTTAGAACTATTTGATTGTAAATAAATTTTTGTATTATCTTTTGTTTTTTGATATATTTTACTTACATCCGAGTTAATTAACATATTAAATCCAGGTTTGATTAATTATAATTAAGTTTTTAAGCTATTGCATAGCTTCTATCGCGGGCCTTGAGCGCGGGGACCGAATCCAGAAATTCCGTAACGAAAAACCTCACGCTCCCCACTCCGACGGGCGCGGAGGTGTGGCTTGAAGGCACGCTATGCAAATTGCAATAGCTTTACCGCGGCAGTCCCCGAGTGCCACACGTCTTTTTTTGTTAGTGTAATTAATTTATAGTCACAAACACATTTGTAGCGTGTTTTATTTTGAAAATTTATGAAGCATCAATTTTATAATAAATATATCATACATTTGTTAAATTTGAATTCACGAGATGTTTATTCAATAGCTTGTAGGTTTTAAGTTCAATCAGTTGATTTTTTATATGTACCTATCTTTTTTTATATTTTTGCTAGTTACAGCAAAACTCTTAAATTACAATTATTTGTATGAATAACTCTATTTAAGAGAAAGTTAGCTGAGAATAATGATTTCAAATTCCATTTCACAATCCAGCATAAATTAAAACATTCGATGAAGAATTTAACAAATGAATGTCCGTATAATTTAAAGTATTTTCGGTTTCTAGGCATTGTCTCAAGTTCTGAATGGTAAGTGCCGTTCCAAGAGCAGCGTTTCATACAATATCGACGTTAAACTTAAACCAACTACAGAGTTATTGTTTAAGTTTCAGTGTAATTGGGCGTTTTGCCAAATTGTCACAACTCAAAAGTATAACTGCATTAAACTTTGAATGAAAAATATAACTAGCTTCCTTAGAGAGAAACATCTACAACGTATAATCATGTTTTAAATAAATAACGTTTTTGAAGACATTAAAAATTGTATAATATTATTTCCTAATGAAATACGTACGCAGTTACAAAATTTTCGTAATTTGCCTTATTACTTCGATAAATAACAGTTACGTTATTATGATTAATTAGTAATGAGTTCTGTAGATTTTTAATGATTCCACAGATTTATTCGAGATAATATCAAGTAATTAATTATAATTATAACCAAAATAAATAACAGTTTATAATGAAATGATTACATTTATAATGAGGTTGGAATACACATTAATTTACTTCTACGAATAATAAGTTAATAAATACTGTTACTATAGGCGATAACATTATCCAAAAGTAAAAAATTATCTCTGATATTGAAATAAAACAGGTAAAAGAATAAATAAATGAAGTCCAATATAATATTTATAAATTACTAGCGGTCTGCCCCGGCTTCGCTCGTGGTACATGTTTATTACATTTTCTCCCCGTAAAAGCTATCCTCGTACTTCAAGGAATATTACCTACCTATAGAAAAAGATTTAACCAAATCGGTTCAGCCGTTCTCGAGTTACACATATAGCGATTCATTTTTATTGTATAGAAGATATATTATGTAATCTTAACAGTTTTTGATTTATTGCAGTTTCTTTGAGAGAAATTGAAAAATGTTATTCTTAAACGGGAACTCTATGAAGAACTACCAAATACCCACCATTTACATGGAGAGCTTAATAATAGAGGGCTGAAATACAACACAAAGCTCGGATATGGATATAGATCATTATAAAAAGCAAACTCATATTACATTTTAAAATTCATATACATTTAGTACTTTCAAAACATTTTGAGCTTTCATTAACAAAAACTTTTCACGCTATATAATATGTATTATAAAACATAACTCTATAAATTAATGAATATCTACGCATCCAACATTTACACATACGTATACCTAGATTCAGCCCGTATACTTAAATAATATTTTCCCATTTTTTATCGTCAAAACGTTCATTGAGCCTATTTATGACTCCATATTTAAAGTTTTGTACCTACATAATTCAAACATTATTATTATAATAATAAACAAACTCCGTTAAAATTATGTAGAACCAACATAAAATCTAGTAAAACTTATTCCAAATTGTTCATTCAGGGCGATATTAATATTAATGAGCGACTGGAAGCAAGAAGCTGTGCATTCAAAGCGCCCCACGTAACCTATGAACGTTACGACTAATGAACCGTGAACGATGCAGCGACTAGAAATATTACTATGGCCAGCCATAAAATTGTTAACAATACAATACGGTCAGTCGATCGAGCTATTTTTCTAAAATACTGCACATAAAACTGACGCAAATATCTTCATCTTCCAGCTAATAAACTCATGGCACCGGTTCCTACAACTAGATAGCTTAATAAGTTTCCACAGATCGTTGACTAGAGGTGATCGATTAACACTTGAGAACTTTAAGTGCAGAGAAAGTTTGTCCGCTAAGTTGGAAGCGTTAAGTAAAACTAGGAAAGTCCCGCGACCACTAGAAGTCATCCATCAAATAATTCCGCCCTAACAAGCTCAATATTGTTCTTGCTTAATAGTTGCGTATAAACTAGCTTTAGCAAAATTCATTTATCCTTTGAAAACTCTGATAGAAATGTAAAGTGTTGACAAAATATTTTATTATTAAGACGGCAAAGTTCTTAAATTAGGTTGATGCGGTTGGTACTTTTAAAACACGTTGTCTTTAATTTAATAACGAAGTTAAGATTGTACTAAGTAATTTAAATAAAACAAGTTTATTATCTTAATATAACTTTATATAATAAAAACCTACGTTTAATATGTATCTTAAACATGTAATAAATATTATTAATTATTTATTAATAATGTATGTAATAAAGGATTTTCTTATCGAATCTATTTATAACATTAGACTATACGGAATCCTCATAAGCGAATTCGTTGTCCAAGGGGCCTCTATCACAGTAAACCCAAAAGTGCCATAAAATCAGACAATTACCCGGTTAGTAAAACAACCGCCCCAATTCCTCCCGATAACCCTTGCGCTCCCTTCCTGTGCAGGGAACCCCATCCCTCTGAAATAAACTCTAAGAATAACATCATAAATAGCCAAAAAAATCAACCATAACTTTTCTTTAAATAATAACCAATACATGTATAACCAAGACCCTTTACATTTTTTATCATAAAACCATTTTGCGACATGAAAGAAAAACAAACAAATATTTAAATTTTCACATTTATAATATTAGTAAGGATTCATCAAAATTATGATCCTTTGCTTCGTTCAAGAATACCTACATTTCTCTATTACAATTATCTCTATTTACAATTGGTGCCCCGTTTAAAATAGCAATGCATTGAATCCGAACCTAACGATTAGCGGCGGATGGTTACAATCTAGGTATCTGAACCGGTTTCAAATGCCTTTATAGTTTTATACTTACTTTCATGTAAATACAGCCCTAGGAAACACAAGAATACTACTGTATAATATTCTAATAATGCTGAAGATAGTTTGATGGCATACACGCGAAACTAAAACCCAATTCTTGGTAATTACCAATTTAATATCCTTCATAGACTAGCTTAGCAAGGATCGCCGACGTTTTGACTCGATGTCCATTGTGTATACTTAGACGAGGGTCAGTGATTTATAGGAGCTCATTGACAACAAACGGCTTGCGGTTTGTTTGTCTTATGATTATATCCCATATTAATAAGTGTACCTATAATTAATCTTACTAGTAGGTAGCCAAGAAAAGAAACATAGGTAACTTCTTGTTCTTGTGAGATGTGGTTGTGTGTTTTAGCCTTTTTCCTATGATTTAATTTATTATTAGCTTATTGGAGCTCAGTTTTCTTCTTGTCTGTTACTATCAGGAGTAAATAATTATAGTCTGCGTTTATAGCTTTACGAAAAGGTACCGGAAATGGATACTCCAAGAATTTCGTAACTATTATTTTGCGCAAGTTGCAAGATAAATAAATGAATAGATTCAATCACTCATCAATAACATTATCATTTCAATCCAGGATTACATTTCTGAAGAGATTATTGTATAAAATAGATAATTTAAATAATGTCTTACTAAACCAACTACCAACTATCTACGTTGTTTATAAAACGATTAGCGGATGATGCTGGAGCGTTGTATTTATTTACTAGAATAATACAAAGATAGCCGCAAGGGACCGCCGTTCTGGGTTAAAGGCATATTGTGCAACTAGCATGTAGTTTCATCTCGCCGGTAATTAATTGGATTACAGAGCCTTTCCCATTATACGAGATGGAGGCTATTTAGTGAATGGATTTTGTACGCGTGACAGCGTAAAATCGGTTTGTAGTCGGGTTAATAAATATTCATTAAATTGGACAATTTTTAAATACTTAACTTTTCAGTTTTAATGCTTTAATTAATATCAATTTGGACGCAGCTACTATGAAAAACGTGCTTTATCATTATTTACATTTGTTCTCTTTTATATTCAGTTTAAGTACGAAATTTCGCGTGGCTATTAATTAATTGTCTAATTATCTGTTACACGCGGGTGAGTTCATTTTTCTACGTCGTAGACCGTTCGAAGATAATTTTGTGAATTGACAGAAAAAAACAGAAACTGTAATTGGCCGTTAATTCAACACTTCGTACAATTCATTAACAAATCGCTTTATTCGGTACTTAAAGTATTTTCCCAAATGGTCTCATCATAACACCGTTATACTCCCTAGACGCTACGGAGACCTTCCAAATGAGTCCATTATTTCATTCTGTGAAATGGAGTGGCAGTAAAATAGGGCGAAGGGCGAATAAACTGGCTACTGGAAATGAAGACGCCCGTTTGTTCATAACCAGCTCGTTAATTCCATTATTACAAGTCAGAAGAGCGAAGAAAACTGGTAACAGATGTGCCACTTGACTCGTGAATCCTACCATCTTGATAAACTCCACCAAATTTTACAGCTTCAAATATATTTCTTTTATAATCGCCTTTGTTTTATTTCAATCTTGTGTGAATAATTTTTAACGTTCCTTTTAATTCCATTCCATTTCATTTTTTTTTAGTAGAGACGTGATTTTTTGTGTGTCATTACAGAGGATTTCCATTTCACAAATACTTTAATGGTGGAACTTATGTAAGGATATAATCCTGGTTTTTTGTTTCATTAACAATATGGGGCTATGTTTGTTTTATCTTTTACTTATCAAGTAGTCAATTTAGACACGTATCATACTTAACTATGTCCTAGATCTATCGTATATCTAGAACTACCCGAGGGCCTGAAGGCCATCAATTTGCGGTGAGGTCATGAGGTCAGAACAGGCAATGACTGAGGCATAATTTGTTAGCATAGACGATTTATACAATGAACTATCTCGCCTTATGGTCACATAGAACCCTTAAATCCCTATCAAACGTGACCTTTGGGATATACGACTTTGTAACCGATTTATTTCAGTTTTGTAAGTCAAACCACGAAGGACAAATTGTTACAGTCAAATCACGCTATGGTATAAACGAATAGTTTCATGAGAGCACCACAATGTATTGAGAGTATACCCAATACTCATTAGTATGATAAAAATAGACAGATAAATTTGTTTATCAGGAAATCCGTAGGTTGAGTAAAAGCTTATTTATTTCGAGTCGTCATTGCTTAAATTGTTTTCCATAACTTCAGCTCGTATTTCCACGTTATATTACAATCATATTTCCCTTCTTACAGTAAATAATACGTTATGTAATAGGAGGAGAGAGTATTGTCGTATTTATTTATCCATCATTATTCCACATACTGTTTCTTCTTCATTGAGCTGTGCAACTCGGGCTAAAACAAAACAATTATACGATAATTTAGGAGGTTGTAGCCAACTAATCACCAGCTATTGTAGGACACAGTGAGTAATGGCTAAAACTCGATACAATCTACACTAATTGTTTGTGAACGTTTAACAGATGAAATCTAATTACAACCGTAGCGTTTTTTATGTTAATTTAATGTTTTCATGTTTCCGGAGTAGATGAACTGCTTCGAGATTACTTAGGTGCAATTAGCATAAAATTATTTTTCGTGTTCTGACGCCTAATTTTTTTTTTTATGTCGCCAACGGAATTCTGCTGCTTTCATAATATCATTTAATAAACCTAAAGGATTAAAAGAACTGCACTAAAGTTATTAATAGATATAAATAAAAAGTTGCGGTTGGAGAGTGATATCTTCATTCTTAGATTCTTCATTATTACCTACGCAAACTACTTTTATTATTATATCATATTTTATTTTTAGTTCATAACAGTTTGAAAGTTTAATAGTCTACAAGCAAAAAAGCTAAACCGTGACAATATCACAAAAAAAAACTTTAAATTAAGCGCGTCACAGTTCGTTATAAACTTTTATAAATAGTTTCTGTATATAAAATCTTATCGCATTCAAGCACGCACGAAGTATGCAAAACCTCGGCAGCATTTAGTCAGACGTCGGATGTTCCCAAATGCACGCGATCCTTTACATAAAGAACGACTTTCCACATTATACCTCGGAAAATAATACACACAAAATTAGATCATAAGTATATGCACTTAAATATCTCTTTTCAGATTATAAAATATCATTGAGCATTCACTATGGACAAATCACAATGAAACCTCATGAATTGCATTGTTCCAAAACATACTATATAAATATGAATCACTCATAGCTATACAACCCTAACTAATTTATTGACTGATTGTGTCAATACCTTGGGGTATCAATAATTATTATAGCGTTATGGAACTTAGTTGATAGATAATAATATTTTACCGATATATTATGATATGGAAATTCAAATCTATAAGCCCAGACTTCAAATAGGTAAACTAATCCTACTTTAGTTTATTTGGTAAATAATTTTCAAGATCCACGGATACCTAATTATATGGACACGCATTATACATTCAGAATCATAAGCAAATCCTCTTACAGAACCAGCACCACTCAATGAAACATAAATCCGTGAGACGAGGGTCCTTGAGTACAACAATATCTGGATGAGCCAATTAATTTCGATCTTGGGGTCTACCCTTAATCTGATGGTCACTCACGCCCAAAACTTGTAATTGAATTTCAGTTTTGGATTATTTAGCAACTGCCTTACATTATAATATTATCACGCTGTAACTCAAAGGATTGCCTTAATATTGTTAGCGAAACTCTTTGACAAACTTTTCCCAACGTCCATTAAACAGGCTTGAGAACGAAAATTAATAAATTACGTTTTTAAAATGAGATTGAATAATACCTACGACCTAAGTACGACAAATTTTATTCACCTGAATCTGTAGTTATCAACGTAACAAAAGCGAATTTATACTTTTTTGGCGAAATTCGCGGTATAATCAAAATGTATAATTATATAAGAGGAGCAAAATAAATATGAATATAGCATTAAAAGGATAATATAAGAAATATTTTTAACTTGATCTTTGAGAAATTAATGTTTCATAAGACACATCCTTCGCATGCTAAATTTATTTTTAGGAAAATTATTTGAAATTTTCCTTCACTACAAGTCCATTTAAAGTTGTTTAAAATTTTCTTCTTCTTACTTGCAAGGTACTTACATAAAGTATTAAACAATATATTTGAGGGCAAACAAGAGTAACGTTCATACTTAAAATGTACATTTTAACGTCCTTTACTAAGAAAAATGATATTCAAGATAGCTATATAAAACAAGTACATATATCTAGTTAGATCGAAGGCTATAAATGATATTGATTCAAACATAGTGTTAAATTAGATTTGATATTACGGTCACCCATCCGATCACGTCTACCTATCGTTTATTGGTCCATTGAAAAGTTACATTTGGGGTTGCATTTTTTAGAGGACGCAATTTTATTTTTTTGATGTGTAGGGGTGGTCAGTGTGAAGCTATCACCAAGTTTGTGGGGTCACCACCCTTGTCCCACGGCCGCCATCTTGAAAATAGCGGTTGATATGG
>CAJQZM010034424.1:0-31702 GCA_907164665.1 Colias nastes
TTGTAGAGAATTTAATTTGCAACAAATAATGTTAACGATATTTTTTTATCAGTTAAATAGTTTAAGAGATATATTATAAAACCATTTCAACCGCTATTTTCAAGATGGCGGCCGTGGGACAAGGGTGGCGACCCCACAAACTTGGTTTTAGCTTCACACTGACCCCCCCTACACATCAAAAAAACAAAATTGCGTCCTCTAAAAAATGCAAGGTTAGGGCTAAAAAATGTAACATTTCAATGGATCAACACGGAAATGTCGCTTTGACAAACTTCAGGTAATTCCAACTTGGAACTATTGAAGCTGGAAGAGTATAACTTCATAATGTATGCCGTGAGAGTTTCTAACATTCGATTTAACAACATATTCAAACTAAATATTACATAAGATCTATTAGTTTTCGTATAATTTTTATTAAATACGAAAATAACCACGAGGTGGTCTTTATGAAATAATAGGCATCTTCACTTATATCCTCTCGTTCTTTCTCAATCACTGCACATACTGATGGCCGGTTTACACAGGTTTAGTAACTAAGTGCTTAGTGCTTGTCAGTAATAATGCGGCCATGAATCAAGATTGATTCCCCTGTTCAAATTTCTATCTGAACACAAATGTCACATGAATCTTTAGCTAATAGTTCTTCAATGTGCCGGTTTACCACCATATTTATTTTTCTTGGCCGCTTTCAGCAGTAATGATTCAAATGTAGCTTATTTAAAAAGTCCTAAGACCAATTATTTCGTCAATTCCAAATGCGGCATGACTGCTTAAGTAAAATAAAATTGTTTTTTTTCCAGATCAGTCGTTGACACGGCAAGCCTCTATAGACCCGGTGCCGTCGACGTCAATAACACCATCCCACTGCGGCCGACCCCCGGTTGAGTTGCTACAATTGGTGGGTAGTTTGGAACTTTCGTGTTGTAATAACTATATAGCTGTTATCTGTAGTATTGACAACGGACCAGTGGGCGGGGCTTAAAAAACATGGCTACGTATTGTGTGCAACAAAAGAATTAACCATAAGTTTATATTGAATTAGTGTCATCAATTTTAATTATTTATGTTTTCTATAAATGATTTTTTCAATTTGTTGGATCATGAATGGATTAATGAATCCTCATTAATATCATTATGTTTTTTCACAGTATCCTTCTTTAAACTCCGATTTACTAGACGCTGATGTCGTGCCTCTATATTTTTTTTAGCTTTATTTGATTCTCTAGCAGAGCTTGGTAGATTACACGATGGAACACATGTTTTTTTTAAAGTCATCTTTTTAGTAATAACACCTGAAAAACAAATTTTTCAATTAGTTTTAGATTTATATTTACATTTATATTTGAGGTTAAACATTGTCAACTTACTTGGTACAATAAAATCATTCCTTTGAAAATGTAATGAACACACTCTCATATGCGGATTTATATTTTTCAATTTTAAAGCACGCTGCCAGGCTTTACATCGATCTACTTTTTCTTTTTTTCCGAAATAATTTACAACATAAACAAAACTGCTACCAGGTTTAGGTATAGCATGAAAACTAACTTCTAAATTCGTATGAGATTTACTACTACAACCGTTCACCGCACAATAAACTCTACTTTTATTTTTAGTACGAAATTTTAAAGAATTTTTATTAATTTAAAAAAAAAAAAAATTTTAATAGATTCGGTAATATACTTGTGTACTTAAGTGCACACTAAAACTAGTTCTTTTTTTGAACACCAGGTGTCGTGACCAAAGTGGTCCGTTGTCAATTGCTGAAACTACTAGGCCATCCACACGTCTGCCGAACAACGTGACAAACAACGAACACATAGGGACAGCACTATACGAAGAAAAGAGATGTACTTATTTCCTTCTCGCTTCTCTGTATAGCGCCGTCCCTATGTGTTCGTTGTTTGTCACGTTGTTCGGCAGACGTGTGGGTATAGCTTTCGGAGAAGTATTACAACTAGCGGCAAGTTTCTTAAACGCTGGTCCGAACATGAAGGCTAGAGCTGGCGCATAAGTCAGGAACAAGGAATATAAAACTTACCTAAAAATAGAGCTGCTAGAATGATTTGTTTCCGTCTGTGTGGTACAGAATCTGAGTATAAATAAGATTATGAAGTTCTTGTATTATATCACCGTGTAAAATAATGTTTTGTTCGATAGAAACTTAATAAATAAGTCTGTCTAGCGGATCACAAAAGGTCGATCTTGCCCATACATTAATCAGTAAAACAGATGTCAAATGCATTTTCCCAATACGCCAAAAGAGACACCAACTTCTCTTTTCCTTTGTAAATTCTTTTTAAACTTAAAATCGAGCCGGCTTTACTATTGGATCATGCAAAGCGCTAGGGAAATTATCTCGACTCACACGATAGGACATTCGGGTTACTACAAAGTTTATTTCAATGGAAAACTTGTTTTAAAGCTTCTAACTGTACGTATTAAGTGTACCCTACAACTGTTTCACTGAGTTAATTGTATGTTGCGTGGATGAGATACGGAGACAAATTAAAAAAAAAGACGTGTGGTACTCGGGGACTGCCGCGGTAAAGCTATTGCATAGCATGCTGCATGCCTTCAAGCCACACCTCCGAGCCCGTCGGAGTGGGGAGCGTGAGGTTTTTTCGTTACGGAATTTCTCGATTCGGTCCCCGCGCTCAAGGCCCGCGATAGAAGCTATGCAATAGCTTAATAAGTTTGTAATATCGAGTTAAAATTAGAGCGCAATGTATCTTGTGCTACTAAATATTGACTTTTTACACCGTACCACTTACCATAGACCTACTTAATATTTTTATATTAAGCAATATCAACATGAACATAAAACTGAAACAAGAATGGTTGATTTACAGAAAGTAGACGAAATATTATCACGGCTAAAATAAAACGCCTACAAAAAATATGCCAGTTGTTATTGCGCCAACATATGAATAGGCGCCTATAAATGTATGTAATTTTTTTGATTTATGTATTGTTATGATTTCCCCTACTGTTATTGCTGGTAACAGATAAACGCTATCAATTATTTATGTTGGAGTTCCGTACAATGATATAACTTACAAGCGTATCGATATCGTTTCTAATATTTTACTCTGTTGAAAATATAGAAGTAGCTTGTGATGTAGTTGAATTGTAACAAAGGAAATTAAGCATCGGTATTTTGTATATTCTATCGGTATTAAGTTGGATCAATGTTCAATAATGTACAAAACCTCGCTCAAAATAAATTGACAAGCTTAAAATAGGTTTCGAATAATTGGTTTTATGTTACAAAGGAAAATGATTTCACCCTTTGGTTCATCGCCCTATAGAACAAAATGTAAGTTCTGTATATTAAATACATAATAATAGAACAGAGATTAATTTAAAATTATATTATAGGAGTAGGTACAATTTCTCGCATTCGCGACTAGGTATTAAACTATTTTCGTATGAATTGTATTTCCGTATTCGTAGTAAATATTACCCGGGCCTATAATCATTTTATAGTATTTTAATGCTTTATAATTATTAATGATACATTTGTAAAAAAAAAGAATTTGTTACCTTATACCTAATCGAACAAATCGAACGCATGCCAGAATATCTATAAGTATAATATCTGTATATTACTAACTAATACCTACCTACTTACAGTAGGTATCTAAGTATAAAGATTTACTACCTCTAATATTATTTTATAGGAACCAGACGAAGGTCAGCGTTTAAGGGAACAACAACTACGACAATACGCATTCTTTCAACTACGGATACATTTGAAAAGAGGGCAGAATTTAATTGCCATGGATAAAAATGGTAAATGAAACTTGACTGTAAACACAACATACACTACACGCTTTCACATTCATAAATGTCAGATTTGTAACCATGTGAACTAAAAAGATATAATAGTTACCTAATAGTTAACTAAGTAGTTAGGTACCTATAGTTCAGGATCCATCGCCCATTTTTGCAAGTGATTACTATCAATCTAATTTTCCGTGAGTAGCTTTATTTTGATGAGACGCCCAATAATTTCCTGTATGAAACTCTCGATTGTGGTAGCTAACAGAGGTAACAAGGATAAAATGTTTTGATTTGATGGTTCTCAAATATTTATTACTAACTGAATTTTTTTTTGTTCAATCTCAAGATCACTACATAGTATAAAACAAAGTCGCTTTCTCTGTCCCTATGTCCCTTTGTACGCTTAAATCTTTGAAACTACGCAACGGATTTTGATGCGGTTTTTTTTAATAGATAGAATGATTCAAAAGGAAGGTTTATATGTATAATAACATCCATTAAATAGTGGAGAAGTACTGTTTTTTTTCGAGGTTTCCAATGTGATGTCGTAAAAAATTACATTTTTTCCGCGTACATTGCAAACGCAGGCTGAACCCTACGAGTTTTATCAAAATAATGTACTAAGTATTATACACATTGAAAAGGTCTACAGAAAAGTCCGCGATGGTATATGTCTATCTCTTATGGATAACCCACAATAACTTTTTTTTGTCATTTACTTTTTACGACAAATAATGGCTAATTTTCGAAGCGATTTTAACCAATACAGCATTAATCCTTAACCAATTAAATACCTTGAATACATTGTTCATTTAATATAGATCTATATGGCCCATTACACCGTATGATTTAAGTGAATATTTTCGAAGATATTACAGATTTAAAAATTACGGGACGTAGCGTTTGCGGCGGTACCGCGGCCGTCCGGTGCGGGTCGCTATGTTTTTATATACAACGTTTACAGTTTTTCTGTAGTGTATTTAGTATCAGCATTGCACCCGTGCGAAGCCGGGGCGGGTCGCTAGTAATTATCTAAATTATTCGAAAAAATATTTGTCCTACAAAATCTATGGTATGATCAAATCATAAATGATTACTTACCAGCTGATTTTTTTGTTTTCACTTAGTTAATATTTATATAATTCAACAGACATATTGTCCTACAAATTGCGTAATAAATATTTGAGAACCATCAAATCAAAACATTTTATCCTTGTTACCTCTGTTAGCTACCACAATCGAGAGTTTCGTACAGGAAATTATTGCGCGTCTCATCAAAATAAAGCTACTCACGGAAAATTAGCTTGATAGTAATCACTTGCAAAAATGGGCGAAGGATCCTGGACTACTACTGAAATAAAAATATATTTTTAGATTCAATGAAATATTTTTTTCGAATCTGTAAATCTGATTTTTATCTATTGAAAATTTGAATCGTAAAGCTGATCTTAATTAATACCGAAAACTTAGTTTAGAGATTAAACTTGGTTCTACGATTCATAACACACAAACACGACTTACAAATCATGCAAGCAAAAATTAAATTAGCAGCTATCAAAATACACTAATTGCTATCACAAGAAAGAATAATGCAATGCTAAGGCAATGCTATTATATATATTATATAATAATAGATAATAATATATAATAGAATTATATAATAAATAATTATAAAAACACCTACAACTAATGCTTAAACAATAATATGTTTTTGAAACACCCATTCAAAGGCGAGCTAAAAAATTTCATTGCATGGACATGAGTTTTCAGAAATAAGTATTATCACTATAATATTACGTTACAACTTACAAGATATTCAGAATGGAATTACTTACCTGATGCGTTCATAAAAATCTAATATCACTCCAAGATATTAATTTTCCTCGAACGAAGTCCAAGGTAAATGCTATTTTTATTTGAACAAATATTTTTCTAGGAAACACCTCTTTCTTGTCTTTTCTTTACTACAACGTACCTATACTTACCTGTGTAAAATTTCGTTATGATCAGTTGAATATTCAGGCGTAAAATAATTGTAATAAATGAAGTAGTTTTCCTATATTAAAATATATAAACAGATGATAGTATTCTTTACTTATAGACCGGGAGATATTGACACAAAATTTCGAGTCATTTGTAACAGGATGGCGGTTCTACAGGGGTCTTAGTACGCAATGACAAAAAGAAAAATGATGGTGTGAACGCTGGTACCGGCGGCTTAGTCGCGTGGGCGTTAGTCGAACTCGTCGGAAAAATAGCGAAAGTCAAACGATTTGTAACACAAAAATTTTAGAATTTACCGATAGCCCATAAAAAAGAAGTAGGCGGTAGTGTCATGCCATACTTTTCCGGTGTGACTTACAGCCCGCCATACCGACGCGAATGTGTTGATTTAAATAAAACAATTATTCAACCATTTGTATCAGGCTAACTTTTGCACAGGTAACCATCGTCGTGCAGCCATTTACGAAAATCGCCATGCCATACTTTTCGGACGATTCCAAATGGTCGCCATACCGCCGAAAATCTGCAAAAATTTTTTATTTCACCAAACTTTTTGTACCAGTATTGCATGTGACTGTTGACGATTATACGACTGTTGACGAGTTGATGTGACCATTATTATATTTGCCATACTTCTAGTAGGGGGAAAAAGTGCTGTCATACTTGAAAAATTAATTTAGTATTAATTTATATAAGTGAAGATTTCCAACACCTAGATCTTTGAAATTTTGTATTTATATTCGTTGATCCTCAAACTTACAGGAAAAATAAGTGCCATACTGTTACAAATCGTTTGACTTTCGCTATTTTCCGACGAGTTCGACTAACGCCCACGCGACTAAGCCGCCGGTACCAGCGTTCACACCATCATTTTTCTTTTTGTCATTGCGTACTAAGAACCCTGTAGAACCGCCATCCTGTTACAAATGACTCGAAATTTTGTGTCAATATCTCCCGGTCTATTACAACTATATCGGACTTTATTTCTTTTGCTATACGAGTATATACTTTATTTGAAAATTAAATTACAACACTATCACTTATAAATTATACATTAAACACGCACACATATTTACCGAAACTATATATTATAGTAACTATATATCTATTATTTAAGATTATTTGTATGTGTTTGTTGTTTTATTTTTAGCACTTTTTTTACTTGCAAGTATTTAGCGCTTTTGCTTTTGAACCCATCCTCTGACCACTGATAAATAAATATTCACAATGTCCACAGATTAAATAAAGCACGGATCACAGATAATCACGGCCAATATACCTAATATCTTCCTAATATAATCTGTCACAATAGTATAGAGATTGTTTAAATTCTTCTTAGAAATTCTTTGATAAATATAATAATTTGCTAAACTTTAAAACTATCTTAGACTTTCACTTTAAGAAACAATAGTTTCTGAAGACAATTAAGTTCGTTCGAAATTCAATTAAAACTTATTGGAATGGAATTTCAGTTATCAATTTCTAAGTTATAAGTGGTTATAACAACTGTGGTAACATTTTTATTAATTGTTTGTCAATTTACAAATAAATAATAGAATAAAATAATTATTATTATTTACATTATTTTCGATTAATTTAAGTATTGTTAAAAAAATCGATTGGCATACGTACCTACATAAAAATTTTAAACAATAATAAGAAATCGTGCTTTTGACTCCCGAAATTAAGTATTAAAATAAAAAGAATCCATACCTCATTACCATCACATCCCGTAGCGTTATATTAATTTTCGCTTCTTATCTAATAACAATATTGTGGGGTCGAAATCCAGGTTTGTTGTCAGGGACCAGTGACCCATACATCAAGTTTAAAGTGGGGGGGCGGCTGCTGCATAAGTCCAGGATCGTGTATAGAGACTTGAACCCAGTGTGGGATGAATGCTTCACTGTGCCGATTGAGGATCCCTTCCAGCCTGTGCAATTGAAGGTATGTAGAAAATTAATGTACTAAAAAAATCGTGGTTCTTTTACTGTAACCATGTTGCAGTGTGAGTTAATTTTCGGCCGTAGGTGCACACTAAATCACTGTCTTTTTTATTGTGAGTTAAAAATTGAATGATGTTTTTGTCTGATACCCGCAATATCGACATTCAAAATTTAGTTGCAAACCTAGTCTTTTTGTAACAATTTTGTAACGATGCAGATGCCATTCAAATATTTTTCATAACTGTTGCGAGGAAGACAGACCGACAAGTACTTCAGATAATTATTTTAGACATTGTAGTGTTTTACTTTAAGAAAATGATGTTTGTCATAATTAGCAGCTTTCTTAGACTAAAGATATAGGTATCGTAAATACTTTAATACATACCTCCTGTAGGTAAACAATTTTCTTCCTACCTATACGGTAATACTCGGCTTATTTCACCGATTTTCTGGTAAACTCAGAATGTAGGTCAATAGTCGTTCTAAATGTATGAGTGCATATTATAATATTCATGAAGAAGTCTTAGTATGTGTGTCAGTATTTTTGTCATCTTTTTGCCTGTTACGTGCTGTGAATTAAAGGGAAAATATCTTCTTTACGATTTCTACATATTGGATGTAACATAAATACCTAACCTATAATTTATAAAGATACATATTATTTTCATGTACTATGCAAATAATCGTACGCATAATATAATTTAAAACAAAACTTTCTCTTTAAAGTTCTACGCTTTGTGTAACAGGGTGAATTACATTTTGATTGTAAGTTAATCTAGTTAAAACTGATAACCTATACTATAACAACTCTTCTTCTTCTTTTTTGTTTATGGCCTTCCCAAGGGCCTTCCCGATCCCAGTAGAGACGGATTCTGCCAGTGTCCAGTGTCATGTATGCACAGATCAAAATGGATCTTTTATTTCAATGTCTACGGTTATAATGTAGGAACTTGATACTCTATGCTGAGGAAAAATCACGGAAGAGATTGAGCAGTTCAAGTGCGGGCGATCCCGCTGTTCGTGATTTCCTGTTTGGACAGGACAACAGGACCAAACAGGACAAATACAAAAGCAAAGCATTAAAATTTAAGATTATTGAGGTGGATAAATTTGGATAAAACGTTAACAAATGAGGAGGGAACCAGACACAACAAACATTTAAAATTAGTGGGACGGGGAACATCAGGGGGAAGTTGATCTAAAAATGAGGAATTTCGTTTAGGGCACTCAAAAAAAATATGGTCATTGTTACCTTCGGCTGTATAACAACTCTGAACTTTAGGGAAAATAAATAAGAGGTTCGAACGTCACTTACTGACAAAATGTTAGGCGTGTCGCCCATTATAGGTAAGTGTGAATGGCCCTGACGCTTGACCCGTTTCCTTGCAAATATTAACAGAATTTAGTTTTTCATTTTAGCAGTTTGTAAATATAGGCCATCCATTATTTATCTTTGTCTCTTTATGGACTTGAGAGACAAGCCGACTACGGTAAAAGAAATTCGTCGCGCCATCAAATCTTCAACTTTTAATTGCTTCCTCGCTTTTTAAATCTTTTCTGAATTAAGTTAAAAATGAAATTGGAAAAAGCATATTATTTAATACATTTTTGCAGTCTATACGTTATGCCAATACCTACTATCTAACTATTTATTTATGTGTTAGTTGTGAATGTACTTGTCTCCCGATTTATCATTATGAAAGCTATTCCTGTTCCTTTAAATTAGCAACAACCTGACACCTATTATTTCCAGGTATTCGACTACGACTGGGGTTTACAAGACGACTTCATGGGCTCCTGTTATCTAGACCTAACCGCGCTAGAGTTAGGTCGTTCCCAGGATCTAGTGCTATGCTTACGAGACCCGAATAAGTTAAATCAGGACATGGGAGAGATAGTTTTGAACGTCACGTTGTATCCCAAATCACAAGAGGACAAAGAGCAGGTTAGTTGAATTAGTTTTAAACGCTTTAGACTTAATTACGTAAAAGGTTAATGTGTGAAGTTTAGCGTGTTTAATTACTTGGTGTTTTGTATGAGGATTATAAATCTAAGGCACTAGGCAGTAATGTCTTATGAAAAGGTAATTATCGAAGATATTATAATATAAGAAAATCGTTTATATAAGTTAAGATATATAAAATTCTGTACAAGATTTGTTATTGCGTGATATCGATGTTTGTACTTCTTTCTCTTAGTTAAGTTTTTTTTTAACCAGTCACAGGCGGCGGTTTTACTTCCGTAAAACAACCTTGTAAAAAGTTGTGCTGTTACAATTTACAAACTGTCATGAATTAATAATTTATCCCTGAAAGAGCTTCCTCCAAGTAGGTACATTTAACATTTTTTGGCTCAGTTCACAGACTCCATAAACAACTTTTGTGTTTAAAATATGAGTAGAAAGAACAGCTATTTTAAAACTTAGTTGTTATAAGAAAAGGCGTTGACTTATCAATTTCCGTCGTGTATTTTTCTGCACTTCTTCAAAGAAAAACAGATAAATAAGACTTCAAAGTAAATTGGTACATTATTTTATATTAAAATAATAAAAGTTACAATACATTGAGTTACTATGTAGGTACTACGTACAAATAATACCTCAATGGAAAATTAACAAAAACCTTCGATAAAATTAATACCTAATAATAAAAGATACATAAACCACAGATTATGTAATACTACTGCCTATATCCCACCAGTCTGAAATTGTTTCAGTATATTATACGTAGTTCCTAAACGAAGCCCACAGCCTCTATAGTTTCAGAACGTTATCTACCGAACTAAGAGGTACTATTATAGTAGTGAAGTCCCATGTCCTCTAGGATAAGGGGCAGATGCATTATACATCTGTTTCACTGATCGATTTTCTTTAGGGACAAGTAGGTGATCAGCCTTCTGTGTCTTGCCATACCGAGACATTTTTTTTTCTTCGTCTCCACCGGGAATCGAACCCAGGACCCCTCGGCTCTACGCTCATGCGTCAACCACTGTGCCAAGGAGGTACTATGAAATGTGTTAATTAATAGTAATGGGTAAGGTAATGGGTAATTAAATTCTGATTGCAGAAGTGGGTCGCGTAATCAAATTAATTGACTAATTGTTGTGTACACATTTATTGTTGCTTACTTTAGAATTTAGATGGTTAATTTTTATTTATTTAGGCACGTAGGCAATTTTATAATGCACGAACGTGTTAAAAAATTAAAATTCTTATAAGTAATGTGAATTTTTATATCTCTCCTCGACTATCTCGATGTGCTTTTAATTTTGAAATTTTTATTTTTACTCCGCTATTAAAATAATTTTATAAGTAAGTACCTACTACCTACCTACTTACTTAATTTTGTTTTCAGAAAAAAGGCAAACATAGAATGAAGTTATATCTTATTAAACATAATTACTTATTTTACGAAAAACAACCGCCATAAAATTTTATTGGGACCACAGGGGAGGCACCAAATTTTGATTCTTTTGACCTCTCTAAATGAAGAGTTTGTCAAGTTTCTCTGAGATTTCATCTTTATAATCGATGAAATGAAACTACAGGATGAAATTTTAATGAATTTCACTTAAGGTGAATGTTCCGACCGTCCCTCCATACATTTTTGCACACGACTAAACACTTAACACAGACACTCTTTCTTTAAAACTAATCATTTTATCACTTCTATACAATGAAATGTGTCCGCGATCGACCTTTTTAATCAATAACTTACATTATTTACTTAGAAAAACAACAGTGAAATATCGGCAAAATTCGACACTTTTACAGTAGTGTGCGTGACTTTTGCCAAGCACGACATCTAGCGCGTCGATGTTTAAACATCGCCTTTCGTTTGCTTGGCAAAAGTCACGCACAGGCGATGCGCTAGATGTCGTGCGCATGAATCGCGTTCGTTATCTTATAATTCATGCGCCCAGAAACAAACATACCTAATTCAGTTACAATCCTTTTTTTGTTACGTAATTTATTGTTTAAATTTATTCTAATACGATATTTTTTATTCGTCGGCCAGTTCTACCAGGTATAAAAAGATAAAATTGAAATATAACAGCTCGTTCTGAATCGCGCAAGCGAAATTTTTTCCATACAAAACACATATACAACTTTAGGGCTTCAACGGCCGGCCAGTCGAGTAGGTAGGCTTGTTTATCGTTGGAGGTATTCCACCTTCCTCTCTCCACAATGGTAACACCGACGTGATTTGAACACGCAATCTCTCCTGACACTACCTAATAGCAAAACCATAATTATGTTTACTATGTTATCGTAAATATGTTTTTCACCTTCCTGGTTATTTTCGCATAATAAAATATAATAAAATAATAAATAGTGTTTTAGATTTTTGTTATTGTATCTTGTATACGAATTATTCTTACTTGTTGGTTATGAAATGTTCAAATACCTATTGAAATAATTTACTGTTACAAATCATTAGTGTTATTAGTTTTGAGTGAATAGGTAGGCATGGATCAGAATTATTATATGCTACTAACTACTCAAATACATGTTTTGATAAAAAAAAAACAAAAGTGTAATGTAATAATAAAATAAAACTGCGTTTTATTGTAATCAATTTTAACATTATTTATTTTCCAAAATTGATGAATAAAATAGTTTACGCCAACAAATATAACTTTTATTTTTATAACAATCATTCATAATAAACCGTAGCAGGTAGCGTTTTGAACAGCGGCGGCCTTGGCGGCTCGTCCTCAGGAGCGCTGGTGCAGTAAACTCCCATAAATAATTAATAATAAAGTTATACCTGCTCATTATTTAAAATCTATCGTAAAAAACTACAATACTAATATCAATAAAATAAGTAACTACACATTACAAATAAAATACATCATTACATACACTCTTGTTCATTTCATAAGTAACGCGCGAAACGGAGCTTACGGAGCGCTCTCGATTTCGCTCCTATGAAACATTCAGTACATTGCCTACATACGAAATCCAATAAGAGTGAAAGAGAAATCAGTCCTGCGCGTGAAACAAAAGATTTACTATGGAAAAATAGCCATTTTCGGAGCGTTCAATCAAGCGACGTTGCGCATCGCATGACATGATGAATATGAATACGATCACGAATGCAAATTCAGGGATTTTCTAATTATTGCTAAATAATAATTGAATTCGTTTTGAAATCCATACTAATATTATAAATGCGAAAGTAACTCTGTCTGTCTGTCTGTTACTCAATCACGCCTAAACTACTGAAACAATTTTCATGAAATTTGGTAGGTATGGTATTGTACCTATTTTCGTTGTTTTATTTCAAGTGAACACGGCCATACAATTTTGTCACGAGCCGCCTATGATTGTAGGTACTTTTGTTAGGCTCCTTCGTCGTCGGCTCGTATTGTCACGCGCTATGATTTGCGCGCGGATTTTCTTGTGTTGTGAATTTATTTTTGTATTATTATTATTTTTTATTTTTTTTTATTTTATTGATTCAAATTAAAATATTTCACTAGTATGCATTTGAGACTATATTGTATTATGTATAATTTATCGTAGGTATAGTTATTCTTATAACGCAGTTATATTTTCGGTGGGAAAACAACAATTTGACCCGTGATTTTTCTGAAATATCACCACGTTGCAAATCACATCAATCATACACACGTATGACGAAAGTATAGTGGCTAACATTGACTCATCAGTTCATCACTGAAACCAGTGATAAATCAGTATATCATATTTTATTGTGTTTGAATATTTTTTAAACAACGATATATACAATATTATTATAAATCGGTAAACTACCAAAGTACTTCCGAATTTTCAGACAGACAAACAAGTAGTTTGTTTTATCAAAGTAGGTATCAGTAATTAGTATAGGTACTCTACTCCGTTCACGTCACGCGTCGCGTCGCCGCGGCCGAAATCAACAAGTCAAATGATTTTTGTTCTAATTGTATTTTGGTAGTAGTTTGTTTAGAATTTACATATTATCCATTGTATATTTTTTATTTTGTATTTGCTGTAAAATCAAAAAGTGAAAAACTTCATTAGGTATACTGTACGACACCTGAATCTGAATCGCGCAAACGAAATTTTTTCGTTTCACAGAACATATACAACTTTCCGACATACTTCATTGAGGCCGGTCTGCCAATCGAGTATGTTGAGAAACTTCACTTATTCGATGGAGGAAATCACCTTCTTTCCTCCACAGTTGCGTGACCCCGACGTGCATTGAACACGCAGTTTTCTTATACTAGTAGCAAAAATCAAAACCATAATATGTTTACCTACTATATTTTACTAAAAGTCGAGTGCGTCGAAATCGTAAATAATAATATGTTTTTCACCTTCCTGGTTATTTTCCCATAATAAATAGTGTTTTAGGTTTGTTGTTGTAGTTAGGAATAATAATAATTATTATTCTTACTTGTTGGTTATGAAATGTATATTGAAATAATTTACTTTTACAAATCATTAGTGATATTAGTTTTGAGTGAAAATGCTTGGATCAGCATAATATTATATGGTACTTACTTCAAATACATGTTTTGATAAAAAAAACAATAGTGTAATAAAATAAAACTGCGTTTTATTGTAATCAATGTTGACAATTATTTTCCAAAATTATTGATCAATAAAATAGTTTACACCAACAAATATAACTTTTATTTTTATAACAATCGTTATAAACCGTAGCAGGTGGCGTTTTGAAGTTCTGTCTACTCATACAGAAAAATGGAAAACTTGTTTTTTTTTGTAAACAATTTATTACTCATTATTGTTGTAACTTGGCAACTCGAAGCGTGGTCGTCCGTCGTAGGTACTTTTGTTCGGCGTCGCGTCGTCGTCGGCTTGTCTTGATTTCATTGACACGCGCTATGATTTGCGCGCGGAATTTCTTGTGTTGTGAATTTATTTTTGTATGCTATGCATTTTAATTGAATCAAATTGCAATATTTCTCTAGTATGCATTTGAGACTATATTGTAATAATTGATCGTGGGTAGGTATAGTAATTAATTATTCTAATAACGCAATTATATTTTCGGTGGGATTCAAAACAAAAAATTGGCCCGTGATTTTTATGAAATTTCACCACATTGCAAATGATATATTATACAATTACAATTACAATTATTATA
The DNA here is from genome assembly GCA_907164665.1 of Colias nastes. Lineage (NCBI taxonomy): Eukaryota > Metazoa > Arthropoda > Insecta > Lepidoptera > Pieridae > Colias > Colias nastes. Next base: position 14,855 of record CAJQZM010034424.1, read on the forward strand.
AATCGGTAAACTATCAAAGTAATCACAAACTTGCAAAATATGCTTTTCCGAATTTTCAGACAGACACACAATTTTATTAGTTTGTTTTAGCAAAGTAGGTACCTATACCTATACGCTTACGTCGCGCGTCGCGTGCGTCGTCGAAAACGGTGCGCCCAGAAACAAACATACCTAATTACCTAATTCAGTTACAATCCTTTTTTTGTTCCGTAATTTATTGTTTAAATTTATTCTAATACGATTTTTTTTATTCGTCGGCCAGTTTCAAAATCAAAACCATAGTATTTTTACCTACTATATTTTACTAAAAGTCGAGTGCGTCGAAATCGTAAATATCTTTTTCACCTTCCTGGTTTTTTTTCCATAGTAAATAGTGTTTTAGATTTGTTGTTGTATGAATAATTATTCTTACTTGTTGGTTATGAAATGTATATTGAAATAATTTACTTTTACAAATCATTAGTGATATTAGTTTTGAGTGAAAATGCTTGGATCAGCATAATATTATATCATATAATATATGCTACTTCAAATACATGTTTTGATAAAAAAAACAATAGTGTAATCAGTAATGTAATAAAATAAAACTGCGTTTTATTGTAATCAATTTTGACATTATTTATTTCCCAAAATTACAATAAAATAGTTTACGCCAACAAATATAACTTTTATTTTTATAACAATCCTACTTCCTACTAATGCGAAAGTTTGTGAGGATGTGTATCATGTGTGTGTTTCACGCAAATACTACTGAACCGATAACAATGAAATTGAGCACACATATAGAACGTAACTTGGACACATTGAATAGGTTTTATCCCGGAAATCCCACGGGAACGGGAACTATGCGGGTTTTTTTTTTTTAAATGCGGGCGGTAAGCTAATCGTTCATAATATAAACCGTAGCAGGTGGCGTTTTGAAGTTTTGTCTACCCATACAGAAAAATGGAAAACTTGTTTTACATTCACGCCATCTAGACTTATCTTTATCATTTTTGTATACGTCTGTGTTTCACGATTCACGCCATCTAGAGTTAAATCTTTATCATTTTTGTATACGTCTGTGTGTGTAAACGACCCTGTATGCAATGACAGATGTTATAATGCATTTTTTTACCGAATTGGGTGGATTTTAAGGCAATGATATGACATATTTCAATAAAATATAATATTCAGTAACCGCCATGACTATTCCTACGACTTTAAGGTTTTCCAATTACGCAAAAACTCAAATAAACTAGAAATGTAGAATTCAGCGCCATCTAGCGGGACATTGGCTGGGAACAGATCGTAGCATCCACCTTAAATCGATTCCCGAGTGTGACAAATTTTTCGAAAATATTTAAATGCAGTTTTCCTTCCAGTTAATTTTATTTTTCTATTAACTTAAGGGTACTTTCCCTCCAGGTGCTATTACAAAATTCCACCTTGTATAACATAACGACCGGCGTCACTCAATTTTAAAATAAATATTGAATACTAGCTTACCGCCCGCGGCTTTGCCCGCTTTGTCTAAAACCTAATAAATTATATACTAAAACCTTCCTCTTGAATCACTCTATCTATTAAAAAAACCGCATCAAAATCCGTTGCGTAGTTTTAAAGATTTAAGCATACAAAGGGACATAGGGAAATAGGGACAGAGAAAGCGACTTTGTTTTATACTATGTAGTGATGATACACCTTCAGTTAGGAGCGCTTAAATAAACACATTTACCTAATGTACCTACTACATTAAAAGCAATATGAAAGCAAACAAGAAACAAGGTATTTTTTTACCTATATAATATTCTTGGATGACATAACAGCTATAAACGATTTGATAAAAAAAGCTGAAGGTTATAGAGATAAAAACTAAAAACAAATAGGACTTTATATCGATTATCTTGTGTCCACCGGTTTCGCCCGCGAAATCCACGCTAGCCGTTGGTGAAAACAGAATCGAAATCTGTGCAGTAGTTTTTGAGTTTATCGCACACAGTCAGACTCGGCACTGGACTTTGTTTTATAAGTACCTAATTAATAATATGTAGTGAAGAAAGTATATTGATAAACAGCGTATTTGTAATAATTGATGATTTTTTTTTTCTTATTTAACGATATAGATATGTAAATCAATATTCATAAAAAAAAATCCAGTCACTTTTAATCTATAATTAATTGTATAATTAACTAATTAATTATTGAATAATAATGAATTAAATTACGCATAAATTTACAATTAATTTGCAATTGTCATGTTATGATATTTACAATTTACATGTATGTTAGGTACCTTATGTACCTATTTTGTAATTATATTGAATATACATGATATTGGTCTCTATAGATGAAATTAGAAATACAATATTTAGGTACTCATAATATTAGTCACAGAGAATTATTAATTCCTTCATTCCCTATCAGAACAACGCTACATTTCATTTAAGTTCTCATTAATTAAAAAGATTTATCACAGCAGTCCACAGATACAATAATTATTACTGCAGAACCATTACCGGTCTCAGACTTTAGTTATGAGCGTTCTACACGATCAAATAACTGGAAACAAACATAATATTATTGATTTGCGGAAAAAGGGTGTTGACTGTCTAAAATACTATAGTACCTATATCGACGATTTTATTAGATTTGGTCGGCTAAAACATTATTTCTTTTATTAAAATTAATAATTGTATTATAGCCAAGTCAATAGATAATTGATTTGTGACTTTATTTGCGTTACCATAACTGGAATGATAATTTTGTGGTTCGAAAATTAGAATGTACTTCGAGATTGTCTACCAGATAATTTCGATAATAATATCAACGCACCGTAATACAGAAATAGGGTCAACCGGGGCAAATGCAACTAAAAAATAACAAGTTTCAAGTTTGATCGGTTGCAGTTATCTCCTTTTATATTTGGTCATTTATTTGACCCATTTAGTGATTTTTGTATTTATTTAAGATTATTTTAAACCAATCAAGCAATACAATAGTCTTATAAATAACTGGTAGTGAGAATATTTCCTAAAATTGGTAGAAAAAGTTACATTAACCCCTAGTCGGGGGTAAATGCAACTAACTGCCATAGCTCTTCTTCTATTTCATATAAAACAACGAATATAGAATATATTTATGAGATTTCATGTTATTCATAGGATTTTGAACTGTATTATCGTGTAGCAAGGACTAGTTTTCAGAAAAAAACTTATTTTTCTGATTGTGGGGCAAATGCAACTATTTGTTAGAGAATTAGTGTGGGGAATGAAAAAAACTTATTCATCGATATTTTTTTATTATTCTGCGTGTGATTTGTATCGTACTATTGTGTATTAGGAAACTATTTCTACAATAACGTTGCGATCGTAGATGGCGCCGCATTATTTAGAGGAAAAACTCATGTAAGTACTTTGATTTACCACTTTAAATCGCAACAAAAAAAAATACAGTGCCCCTACCTACTAAGTCAATTTTAGTTTTTGGTCAGAACAAATAATATTCTTTGTGTTAAATATTGTTAAAAACGTAAACCAAACAAAATACGTTTATTAGTTAGTCAACCGTTTACTAAAAATTACTTGAACAATCACAGAACTATCCTACCTATCCTTTTTAGTTATATTCTTTAACCACGCTTCTTTTATCTAATTTGAATTTTACTTACGAACCCGTCTCTAGGTATAATATCGAAGAAAAAAATCGATGGTTCTTCTTTAATTAATCATAAAGAAAGTATATTTTGACTACCAAGAAGGATACATAATAAATTAAAAATATCGACACTGTCACATCACTAGTGTTTTTAGTTTCATACAAAAATATAAGGGGCTATTGTAACTAATCTCACAGTTGCAATAACCCCATAGTGAAATTTTCACGAGGCAAATGTAACTGCATCAATAACACAAAATAGAGTCAACTAACGCACTGTAATATAAATGAAATAAGCTTAACGGCTTGTGATAATCGTGTCCAATCAAAAACACCTGCAAAAAATCACTCCTAAACAATTTCTTTGTCTACAAAACCCGACACCTGTTTTTACGCACACCAACTTCAAAATAGCGGTTTGACACAATGGCCTATAAATCAAATAGTTTTCATCGTAGTGGCGCCATCTATTACTTGTAAGCTTTATTAGTTGTTGAGCTATTGAATCATAGGTGGCGATATATTACAACAACTCTAATAAATGAGTTATGATAAGGAGTTGCCATAGCCCCATAGTTGCATTTGCCCTGGTTGACCCTAATTAGTTTTTCCAAACAATACTTGCTTTTCTGTTTATACCTAAAGTTATTGTTTTCGTTTTTTAACACAATTTACGTTTTAAGGTTTTATACATAACCGCAAAAAATATTGTTCAAGCCTCTTGACCACAGTATTACAACAGGAAATAATATTGTAATACTGTGCTCTTGACCGTCTCAGCGCGCCACACATTCGAATTTGAAATTTCAAATCAGTCGTGCGCCGGTTGCGCGGGAACGTGACCGTGCGCGCATTTTATAATTCGTGCGAAAAAATAACCTAACCTCAATTTGTAAAACAAATAAATAAACGCAATGAGTGATAGAAAGCATGCGCTATTGTTTTTAGAATATGTTCCTTCTGTTTTAAACAAGCGAAATAGATGTAAATTGTGAACGGAACAAGTTTGTGGCGTCGTTTGTGTGTTGTGTAGTTTTTTTTTTTTATTTGCACAGGGAATTTTATAGTGAGGTTGTATGCTGGTAATGCCTTTGTTATGAATGTGCATTGAACAGATTTGATCAAATATTATAACTTTTATAACTTGCACACCTACTTTTAAACTTCCAATAATTTTAATACTACTTACCTAGTTACTGAAGTATAATTTACTAACTTAACTCATTACCAATTATACCTAGTAATCAGATCTTCCTACCAATAGCGTAAAATGTGTTAGGTATTACTTATTTTTGAATTATTTATTATTCTCAAAGAAAATGAGAAGCAGTTGACATTAATTTTCAATCTCCACGCCCTTAAATTAGCGATTTTTCTGGCGATGTGTTCGTCATAGCCCTTGTTAAGGCTACAAAGTTTATCTTATTATTGTGCACAAGAATATAATTTATCGCATTATTCATAAATATTAAATATGAAAGCAGTTTATGTGTTATATTTTCATAATTAGATGGTCAAATAGTCGACAATGAAGTTTTCCCACTTAAAGAGTCAAGTTATTGTATTGAAGGAGGAAATTATGCTAGTTACGAATAAAAAGCAAAATAATAATGTTTACTTACCTATAGTCTTAAATATCCTGTATGCAGGATTGCAGGGCGGGTTATTTGAATTTGCTGGCACTCAAATTTAACCACCTAAATTATTAAACGTAACAATTGCAAAACTAAAAGTTCTTCAAAGTTTCGATACTTGGGAGTATTTTGTTGTCAGACGTCACATTCATATAAATAATACCGACATGTCCCCTATGATATATAAAAAAGCTAGATACGTTACCCGCTCTCTATTTTGGCAAGAAAAAACTCAGGTAAGTGCCCGAGTTTCACTTAGTCACGCACCATTCAGCGTCGTGGCTGGACGTTCTTTTTATATTTTAATCGGCAGTTGTTATTACGAAGTACATGAGTGAGACATGTATTATGTCTCGTGCGTGAGAGTGAAAGAGAGAACAACTGTATTGGTGATAATGCGTTAGTAAGTAGGTATGTATTAATTACGCTGTTTTTTAGTGCAATGATGTTCGCGTATGCCGCGTCTACTAGTATAATAGGTCATTGCATGTCCCCAAAAACGAAAGCGCTATTTCCTTTTGTCGTAAGTTAAGAAACGTTCCAGGAAGGTCCACGAAAATAAGCTATTAAGGCTCATCTTTTGTTCCATGTAATTAGGTACTATTAGTTACGGTAGCTTTCACTGAAAACTTTGAGATGCTTTCAGAAATATATTTTATGATGATCTTAATAAGTAATGAAGAAACAAAACAAAACTATTAAAACAGTTCAGATTACATTTTCTTTACAATTTGTTTTTTTAGATAATGGTCCTTCTTATTGTTAATAGCTTTTACATCCAATGCCAATTAATTCAGCCTATAAAATGTGTTTTCGCATTGAAGTTTCTAAAATTATTCTCATGTAGGTAGGTAGGTAGGTATTTTTAAATTGTTAAAAAAGTGACATTTTATTAGGGGTGCATCCGATACCGATACCGATACCGATATATCGGCGATACTTCGGGTTAGCCGATATATCGGTATCGACGATATATTTTTTATGACCGATACAACGATACTTTTTAATTTAAAAATGTAGTGTAAACGAGCGTGTTGTCTCGTCTATTCCGTTACAAATGAGGCATGAACAATGCTCGGGGAAACCCTGCGCTTGTGAGGGTGTTGTTGAGTTGTCCCAATATATCGAGAGATGCAGATCCATTCGTTTTCTGGCGCAATGACGATTGAAACTTGAAAAAAATTGCGCAGAAGTACTTTAGTTTCCAAATGAGTTCTGTTGCATCTGTTGTCTCTGAGAGACTATTTTCCAGCGTAGGTCTTATTCAAACAGACTTGCGAAATCGCTTTCTCCGCAAAACTTAAGATTATGTACTTTGTTTTTTAAACAAAAATCTTATCAATGTTAATTTTAATTACTATAATTTTTAATTGCCTAATTATGTCTCTACTTTTTATATTAATAAAAGAAAAATCTGACTTGTGATCTATTTATTATAGGTACCTTCATTTTTAACCGACTTCAAAAAAAGGAGGAGGTTATCAATTCGGCCGGTCGAATTGGTCCCGTAAAAATTTTATTCGGATAGGCCCAGTAGTTTTTATTTTATGAGCATTTTTGTCTGTACTTGATGACTTATTTGAAATGTAGCAAGTAAATTTGATTCACTTCCCGGTAACCGATTGAGCTGAAATTTTATATACGTATGTAAATTGGATAGCGATGAAACATTATCATGACATAGAGCTGATTTGATGATGGAATCGGAAGGTGGCCATAGGAACTCAGTAATATATTAACTCAACTTTATCGAGTTTGGGCTCGTTTGATTCGTGTTGAAAAATACACTAAAAAGTATTAAATAAAAATAACTACGTTAAAAACAACCGACTTCAAAAACGGAAAAGTAAAAAATAAAAAAGATTTGATATTATTAAGTACTACATATTATTTAGATGTGCTATTTATTAAATAGGTTTGAAGTCGGTTGTTTTTAACGTAGTTATTTTTATTTTTGAATTCACAGTAAGCGTATCGGTATCGGTATCGGTATCGCCGATATTTTTATAAGAGTATCGGTATCGGTATCGTATCGGCGAAAAGGCGTATCGATGCATCCCTACATTTTATACAAAGTGAAATAATGGAAGATGTTTACAATTCATTTAATAAACTCATTAAATATTGTTCTTCTTATAAGAATTAATAAATGCGAAAGTTTGTAAGTTTGTATGTTTGTTACTCCTTCATGCTAAAACTGCTGAACCGATTTTTCTGAAATTTGGCACAGACAGAGCCCAGAGGGTAACTTGGATCAAAACATATTAAGATAGTTTTTATCCCGAAAATCCCACGGGAACGGGAAATATGCGCTTTTTCCTTTGACGATGCGACGCGGACGGGCGAAACTGCGGGTGAAAAGAAAAAAAAAATTCGGTGCCTTACGTGTTAAAAGATAGATCTAAAATAATTTTGGAGTTGTTACTACCTACTTAATAAACTTAAGATAGAGCATGTCATATTTTAATACTTAAAAAAAAGGGTAGGTAGATATACCTAACGACTTTTTGACAGTTTTTCACGTCACAAATTACGACAGATTAAACAATTAACAAACAATAACAAATTGTAACTACATTAATTGAAATAAATACGATAACACTCGTATGTTTATAAACAAGTATAAATACACAAGAATAACATAGGTACCACGTGAGTATGATACAATCAATTTAATTAAATAGCTAATCATTCGTAACAGTGCTAATGTGACCGCCCGTGAATGCCGTATTAACATTATTATCGGCAAATTGTTTATGGAAAATCACGTTAATGCAATTAAACTGGTTCATATAAATATTTATAAATAACTAATACAGTATGTTCTATATCAATAGAAACAGATATTATCCTATTACGTTCGAAGAAAGTAAGATAGGATTGATATCGTGAATTATTGTACAAAAATTTCTAGTTAAAAATAGAAATATTTATATTGCAAACCATACGATCATATCGCTTAAATTTCTAAATTACTTCAATTTGTAATTATAATTGTAGCTTTTGTAGCTACGTATAAAGTCCATATATATAACTTAAAACGCCAATATTTTGGATCATTCTAGTGTTTGAAAACAATAATTTCTCCATTTCAGGTTTCTTATACCTAAATAAAATAAAGAAAACACAAGATTTCAGAAACACTCTTCTTCCATCTTTAAATTTCTAATATCACATTTCCAGACAGCTAGAAAATTTTCCAATATGGCGCCTCCTTTATGTCAGCAGTTCCTTTGTCATACCTTATAAATTAGTTCTTTGCTCAGTGTAGAGTTAGACAATAGACGTGCCTTGAAGATTTAAATACATAGTAATAGAAAGCTAAAAGGACAACACTGTCGATTAAATTATAATAGTTATCGAAGATAATATAATATTATCGTATCTTGGAAGAAGGGAACCAGTGCGTTTTTCTATTACAATGTTTCTCTTATCAAAAATTTTTAACGAGCGGTGAGGGCAATAAACAACCCGCAAACAGTTCTCAAAATACAAAGATACATAGATGGAAGGTTCTTAATCATGAAAAAGTAATGTAGTAGGTTCTTCACTAAAATGTTGTCCATTTGGCTTCAAAGGCGAAGTTTAAGCATCATACACCATTTAAAAGCGAGATACTCCACAATATAATTATAAACAATTTAAAAGCCTCTAAAGAAACACAACTAACACACTAATAAGTCTTTCAAATCTGAAAAGAATTACATTTCTGGTGATACCTAAATGTGAGAGAAGAAACAATTAAGTACTATAAATATTTCGGGAAAATTCAAATTCACCTGAAATGCCTCTTTCGCGAGAGACGGGAAAGTTATAGCTTTAATCATCCCCGCTTTTGCATAAAGCTCAGTATTGTATGCAAATTTCCGAATAATACATACAAGATCCCTATACTTTTAGGTATATTTCTCTATATTAAGGTAAAAATTCAGTTTAGCAAAATTCTTCACATGAATTACGTCTAGACCACCATCTATTACGTATTTGTGCCAAATGCGGTGTTTACGGTTTAGAGATATGACTAACAGTAACAGGTATGTATCTATTTCTTTTTATTTATTTTATCTGGTAACAAAAAAGCAATAAAATTAATACTTAACTACCTAATAAGAAATAAAATTTCACATATTATTACGACCACATTTATATTCTCGCTGTTAAAATAATTCATTCAAGATTTTAATGAATAAAGAGAACGTAAAAGCAAAACCGCCAATTAAGCTAGTTAGACCGTTGGGACCGGCATTGTAGGTACTTGAATGTGGGACATTTGGAATTAATTGAATGTGCATTAATATGTCCATATATTCTCCTGAGATAAGACTCAACGGCCATAATTTATTAGTGAGTAGTACAAACGCAGTGAGCGCAGTGTGTCAATAAGTTGATTGTGTAATTTTAACTAATATTCGTTACGAGCGCGTTCTGTTCCGACATTGAAATATTTTTTTGGATCAAGTGCAAATGTTATCATGCAATACAGTGTAAGTATATATTCAGAGAAAAATATTTTTGTAGGAGCGTCTGTGGAATTACTCGGCACGACTAGGCAAAGGTCTAGTAAAATTATGTTAACTACCTGTACATAATCATATGAAGCTAGTACAAAAAACCTGTTTCCCAGATCAAAAAAATATGTAGATACAATTAGTTACCCAAAAGTTCCATCATCCATATCATTTATCATTCTTGCCAAAAGGGATCCTTTTGATACATAACCATTCGTTTTGATTAAACATTATGGGCTAATCTAAATTGCTTTCTCACCAGTAAGAATATATTCACCAAAACTGGATAGTCCCTGAGCTCAGTATCTGAGTTAAGCTCCTTATAAGCTTAACCATTCTTACGTTTGCTTTTACAAATTTGTCAAGAGAAAATCATGGTCCACAAAGTCGGAATTTATTTTTATTTTCCGACAATTGCCGGGGTAAATTTGATCATTTGATTTTGTACGGCATCTGTGTCATACTATTTCAATACTGCTTTTAATCCATTATTCCGCAACGCCATACAAAAATCATGGAGACAAGGGGAAAAAATCTCTACCTGTACTTTCGAATTCTCATCTGCACTCAGGTGGACAGCTTACAAGTGACAGCATAGTGCTGAATCTTATTATTTTATGCTCTTATATCGTTCTAGATAGGCCACTTGGCGGTTCAAATGACCCATAAATTTTTCAACATGAGCCTGTAGTCTATAATGACAAATATTATTGGACAGTTATAAATAACAACTCCATTTGTATTGTTTTCTTACTTATTTACCTTATGTACACACGTCGTCCACACTGATCAATATAATCTGTAATTCTATTCGGTACACAGATATTTGAGATTATTTTTATTGACATTGCTATACACTTTACTAAATTGAATAAAGCTTTCACATCTCCTATTTTTATCTTATTACTAGCTGCGCCACGCGGTTTCACTCGCATTGCTCCGCTCCTGTTGGTCTCAGCGTGATGATATATAGCCTATAGCCTTCCTCGATAAATGTTCTATCTAACAAGAATTTTTCAAATCGGATCTGTAGTTCCTGAGATTAGCGCGTTCAAACAAACAAACTCTTCAGCTTTATAATATTAGTATAGATTATCTCCTTTGTCTTTTCGTATTGAATTAATTCATCAATGTCATCCTGGTGTTAATGGACATAAAGTTTGCTTGTTAATTTGAACCCTTATCAATGTCAGTCTTTCGAGATAATGTTGGTAACTATTCTATTTGTCGGGAGACTATCCTTTACTTTTAATGACAGCAAAAGTGATTAATTTCCTTCTTTGCAAGAACGATAGCTTGAATTTTCGGAACTACGTCGCGGTCGTTAACCACAAGATAGTTAAGTCCACTTTTGCAAGACTGAATTAAATTATTGGAATTTTCAATGTTTTAAAAGTAAACGCAAGAATTAGCAGTGTCAGCATTAATACTTTCCAGACGAAAGTTTTTCGCTGCAATTTTCTAGAATCTAGGGTGAAGTCTGTAATATTATCCATTTAGCGAATTTACGATAGCTTTCTTATCTACATAATGTATTTTTCGTGTCCCTGATATTATGAATCTATAATATATCTGGATTTTAATACGGACACCAATTGAAAGATATTATATTGCTACGGAAACACTCGTAAATGCTGAATAGCAGATTCTCAAAAGAAATTGTAACACGCCCTGAAGATAGTTATGATTAAGGATACTACAAGTTTGAATAGAAACATATGTTATGGTTAAACTCATACTGTGGTGTGTGTAGCATATTTTTCCTATTTGGCGTTACGTGATCGTTCGAGGTGTTCTTCGTGTTTCAATTTCATCTCCCGTAGCTATACTTATTATAGTTGTTACACATTGAAAAAATGTAGCCCGAATGTATACATAAATTATTGATGAATTATAAGTTTAGCAATTTCGTCGAATTGAAAATTTAAAATAGTTGTCAAATATTTGTAAGTATAAGAAGAGTATTTTATTCATTCTAATAAATTCAATACACCCAGACCAATGCAACCAACAAATACAAATTTAAAAAGTTAGAAGACTCGACTATTTAATTGTACTCAAATCATTTGAATTTGAAAATGACAAAGCATAAAGCGTAAACATTGTAATGTCGCCTCTACACATAGGCCAGCGCATTCGCCAGCGCGCTGGCGGTGCGCTTGCAAACGCGCTTGTGAGTAATCCACACATTGGAAGGTCGTTCAGTATGGTTTGGTTCGAGCCAATGTGCGGACGGATTCAAAATGGATGTAACAAACAAAGAAATAAACACACTTTCACATTTATAATATTAAAATAATATTAAAGTAGGATGCTCTTTGTGAAGTAAAACATTGTGAGGAAAACGGCATGTCCAAGAACCTTATTTATTTGGCACTTTTAATACATACAACATTTTTATTTTTATGGTACTTATTTTTTGGGTTCCACAGGCAGTTTTCACTCTGATAGAGCTCAATAAATTTAAATGTTTCCTCGTTACTCATATTGTTCGCCATTTTGTCAAGTTAGGTGTTAATTCGCCGCAAGAAAAAAACGTGCACTCCTGATCGCTGCTACAGTCAAACTGATCGCGCGGCCAATGTGTGGATGGTGCGCCAAGCTTGCGACAAGTGTCCTTTGATGTTGCCGACACCGCGCGGCAAGCTCGCAAGCGCGCTGGCCAACGTTCAAATACCTACCACCAACGCGCAAACGCCCGTTCTACACATTGGACAAGTGCATGTGCCAACGCGCTTGCCAACGCGTTGGCCTATGTGTAGTGCCGGCATAAAATAGGAACAAATATAGGTAGGTACTTTACAAGGACATGCCATAACTGAGTAATTTGCACACCATATCGCTGTGTACAATCTCTTATCTTGATTGTAGCTTAAAAGGGTTTTAGATGCACTTTAAAAGGCTAACACCATTAGCTAACTTCAACACTCTTATCATACACGGCATAGGTTTGAGTACTAAAATTGGCAAATACAAAAACATTGGTTTTTTTTTATTTAGCTACTAATAAATTATTTTTAAACGTATTATTAGTACCATACATGGGCTATGGCAAAATGTATCTACTCACTAATAAAATGTTACATGAAGAAAGTGATGAAACAAATAATAGTTAATATAATAAGCAACGTTATTGCAATTAACTATTTTCAAATATTTATTTTTTTATTTTATTAATCTTTTTTTACACTTGTAAAAGTACCTATACACGAACTAAAGATTCGCGTTTGAATTAGAAACTAGCAAGGTCTGTGATAAATTAAATAGACATCGCTTATTTCCGATCTAATGTTATTTTATAAATGGATCTATTATCGAAGCTACAATATTATTGTACAATTCCTTGGATTACCGCCAATTTACTAGTTGTATGATTTTTTCGAGTACTTTACACTTTCTAAAGTTTTCATAATACCTATTAACAGTAAAAACTTTTCACGATAGCATCGTAAAAATAAAAAAAGTTGGATTTTATCTTATTGTTGATTATATCTTAAGCCGTAAACATAATTAGCAATAAAGATTAATTAAATACGTGAATTTCAAAAAAAGCATTTTAATGCTACAAAACTAAATACTTATCAAACATAAATACGCGATTTCTTTTAATTGTTACCTAAAAAAAATTCAGTTATGGATCTGCATAAAATGTAAACAACAATTTCGTTCTGTTTCGAAGGAAATATTCAAAACGAAGTACATAATATAAGCTTGAATTCCACTTTCACTGAACTGTTTTAAAAAAGCCAAGACAAATAATATAAGAAATATTCTTATCCTAGATGTGAATTGCACCGTTTTATCGCAAACTATTACAGTTAAATGAAGTTGAATAGAACAAACGGTATACGTGATCTTACACTTATGTAGTAACTACGATTTAGCTCTTAAACATCGTTTCCGAGGAAGGAAAACATCTGTTTTAGCAATACAGCAACGTTTAAACAACCCACACCAATTAACACTTTCGCACGATCATTATCATATAAAATATCATCACATAAAACTACACACTTAAATTGAATTAAAATTCTTTGAATTAAAGATACTCAGTATATCTTCTAAACAATATACATCTACGATATCCTAAGAAAACGCACACTAAATTATCTACTACATATTCTTCTTCCTAGAAATGCGCCCATTCGATAGCTCTACGTCGAACTGCCTCCATTTATTTTATCCCCAAACTGTGCAAAGCTCTAAACACAAGCCAGTGATTATTTGGAAACAAACAGTTGAACTGGAATAACAAAAATGTCGGAAATGGAGCACAAAATGGAACGTTTCAAGAACAGAATAATGAGACTGCACGAGAAAATACAAGACCAAGTACAGATTAAGATAGAAAGATCTAAACTATCGAAATTCGTGTCGCATCTATCAGATGACAAAAGTTCGATCGACTCAATGGACAGGGATAGTATTGATAAATCGTCTATAGATTCTAAAGAACACAAATCTGATAGCATTCCTTCAGTTATAATAGATGAGCCTAGTATTACCGCAGACCCAAAGGAAATTTGTAAAGACTTTTTAACTATTGAGAAACATGGAGTGTTGTATAGAAAATGTCGGTCTGCGACGAACTTAAATATAGACGATGATTATAGTTTCCACAGTTCGAGTGATTCGTGCTACTCGTGTTTATCTTCGAGTGATGAACGGTAAGTTTGTTGTTATTGCATCTACTGTTATGTATACTATAATTTACGGCTAAGAAGTCACATGTAAACAAATTATCCAAAATAAGTGTTAAATAAAATGCACGACGATTTGCTAAGATTACAAGTATATGTATTTTATTACTAAATAATGTATTCTCTTGTAAATTCTAACATTTTAATATTATCGCATTTTCAGTTCTGATTATCGAAATGAAAATCTGTCTTTATGGGTGATCTTAATTCTGGGATCTTCATGTAAAAGTATTAACTATTAACGGTCAATGGCTTCATAAAGTTTTCCTATCTAATATCTCAAGGATCTTTATAGCGTCTGACGACATCTTATTTACAATGGTCTTATAGGAGACTTATTACAACGTGTCACATAGCTTTATGGAAATATGATTACATTTTGTCTATAATTACAGTAAAAATTATTACTAATGAAGTAGCTATATCGTCAAATATTTGCTTGCTTTGAATGTGATATTACAGTAAAAAAATGGTCTTATGCGTGATCCCTGAATAGCGTCAGCCAATTCGTTTCTTTTAACGATTTTATGAGATATCGTAATTGTAATGACCTATGAAAAGGATTTGCTTAGGAGTTCATACCTATTTACTTAGTCTTTAAAGGAACTTACTGTAAAAAAATACAAATCCACAGAAGCGAAATCAGACCAAGAGCTGGCAGTCTCCCTCCTGGACAGAGTGTCGACGTTCCGTTCGCTATAAACACATGTACAGACATAATAGAGAAGATTGGCAGTCGATTTCCAAGGTTAAAGAATAGAAGCGACAGGATTCATAGGGTATAGTTGTGTGTATACGCCTTATTAACAATTGGTGTGGTACCGTGGTTCTTAAAAGGCCAGCAAAGCACTTGTAACACCAACAATGTTGTGCGATGTTGAATTGACATCAGGGGGAATTACCATAATGTGTTAAAGCAGTTTTAATTCCAGTGTGAGAAAATGACAGAGCTATATAGATTGTCTAGCGCCATCATTTTCTCACACTGGACTAAAAACTGCTTTAGGACATCATGCTAACTCCCCTTAATGGCCTACTGGTTCATATAAATGGCCTACTGGCTCTGCCATAAAAAAACATTTTAATAAAGAACATGGTCTATATATTTGTTGTGTTATTTGTCTTGGGGTCGACTAATACTGTTCTAATGGTGTATTTGGTTGTTGTGATGTACTAACATTTATGTAGATATATTGGGTATAATATAGTTGAATCATATTTATAGATTTCACGGTCGTGGTTACCATGTATGTTCTTATTTACTTAGCTATAAGTTCTCTAGTACTTAAGGTATTAGTTGCTTAAGTTTTCATCTATGAAACTGTATATAATGCCTACTATGTAACTTTGAATCAAAACAATGTGTTTTTATGTCTATGTGTATTTGTGTTACTAACATTTTATTTAAGAAACCAAATATTAAGCGTATTAATTACATTTATCCAGATTCCTAATTTTCCAACCCACACTAAGCTCTAATAACAATCAAGGATTTCCAAAAGAAAGATCCTTACATTTTTCCTTACACATCTTAACTAAGTAATTGAGAGTATATTTTTGTATTAACTAGAGCGAGACATTACAACATAGTTCTGTGATTACAACAAATTACTACACAAGACAGTAGTTCATTAAATGTTGCGAGCGAATTGATGTGCAATTCTATTTATTGCGTTGTATATATATGTTTACGCTTTATAAAAGATTTACGGTTAAATTTTATGATGAATCTGTCAATGGATATTATTGATTACTTTTCTACCCAAAAATCTAAAATTCTTTCTTCGCGTTTTTACAAATATTCAGATGATAATTTACCCATTATAATCCTCTATTGCAGTACCTCCTAAAGAACACGCGGTTAAGTGACGTCAACAAGCGGCTAAAAGCTCAAATATGGAGTTCTGTAGTGACGATCGTGCTGGTGGAAGCGAAGAACCTCCCTCCTATGGATCTGGACACGAGATCGAGCGACCCTTACTGCAAATTTAGGTAATATTTGTAACTAGCCGGACAATATAGCTTTGAAAATGTTGAAGAATTTTTACAATCAGTACCTACAGTAGTTTTAGTAATATTTCCTAATGACAATTGATACCTTTAATTCCTACTACAAATTGATAAACCATCTTTTATAATATTTATATTCACTTACTATCTGATACCTGTAATATCGTAATAGGATATGAGATAAAAAGTCATCAGTACCTTGCCCAAGAAAACTCTATCATGCATGATACAACCTCCACTAAAATCAATTCAGACGTTCCAAGGAGTATCCCTAACAAATAGACATATGTATTTTTTTACTCGCAGCCAATACAGTTTTCTATACGTGACCATTGAAATAAAACAGCGTACCTAAACAGA
>CAJQZM010034425.1:0-30874 GCA_907164665.1 Colias nastes
AATCACGCGTGGTAGGGTCCCTACCACGCGTTACGCGCCATCTTTTGCTTAATTTCATTCTTTTGCGTAACGGAAAAATGTCACGCGTAACGAAAAAATGTTAGGTACACTTAATTTTTTTCCAACCCCGATAAAGAAGTTTCACTTCAAAAAGAGCGTGTGTGCCTCACACGCGTTTCAGAAGTGAAACTTCTTCGGCCAGATTCAAAGATACCACGTCGTGAACTTGAAAATTTACTCTCAACGCGCCTAATGAAGTTTCACTTCAATAAGTTTTATAATAATTGTTACAGCATGACGGTTGTGGTTGGCGGAACCCGAATGGGGTCGGTTTCGTATCGACTGGTGACCCGAGCGGGGATTTCGCGAAATTCGGGGAATTCCCCTGGATGGTGGCTGTTTTAAAGTAATATAATATGTTTATTTTTGTTGTATAAAAATTATATCTAAAGTTCGATTATGAAATTTTCTTCTTCTTCACAAACACAAATATTATTAAGGAAAATAAGTTCCACTAAACGACAAACTTTATGTTTCTGTGATGATTTCGACCTCAGTAAAACCATTTCCTACATTTCTTCTTTACCTTACTGATTGAATTGTTTTTCATTTATCACACATCAGAATATCTCCATTCTATAAATTACTAGCTGTTCGCCCCGACTCCGCCCAAATTATTTTCTTTTTGTTTTTGAAAATCCTTACCCTAGCAAAAAGAGAAGTCCAAACATTAAAACGTGGATTCGAAATCTCGCGTCGTTATCATTTTTTTTCTATTTAAAAAATTAGTAACTATTTAAACTTTTCCAGAAAAGAACCAGTAAACGAGAACGACGCAAAGTCCCAACCTTACGACCTATACATAGGTGGAGGTTCCCTAATCCACCCTAGTGTTGTGCTCACAGCGGCTCATATTGTCGATGAAGAACATCACTATAGAGCTAGAGCGGGAGAATGGGATACACAGACGACGAAAGAGATATATCCTAATCAAGAGAAGAAAGTGGATAGGGTGGTAGTGCATGAGGAGTTTAATAAGCGTGAGTATTTTAGGGTAAACTAGCTTCTAGGGTCGAAATTAGTATTAAAAATACTAGATTAGGAATGATGGGAATAGAATTCGTCAGGAGTTTAATATAAGGTCAGTTTTAGGGGTGTTTTTCGTGTTTTAGATCGAGTTAAAACTTCTAGGTTATCTAGACTTGATAAGGTATATATCACTTTCTAGCCTCCTAACCATCTTCAGACACAAAAATCATATTATGAAATAGATATTACGACGTGAAAGAAAGATAAACCAACAAACACTTTCGTATTTATACGTTTTTTAGGGTTATTTATTTTATCAAGACTTCAGTAATTTTAACTTCCTGACATTGGTAATTTAGACTTGTATCATTAAGGTACTCAGGTGATTAAGATTGCAAGAATCGCGTTATAAAGTTCTTATCATTCTATTATATTCTTGGTTTTACTTACTGTTACTTAAATAAATATATTATTTCATTTAACAATTGTGACCTAAATCCTACTATAATATTATAAATTCGAAGGTTTGTGAGGATGAATGTTTGTTACTCTTTCACGCAATTACTACTCTGAACCGATAACAATGAAATTTGGTATGTGCTGAAGACCCAGAATAAGACATAGTCTACTTTTTATCCCGGAAATCTCACAAGAACGGGAACTATGCGGGTTTTTCTTTGAAAACGCGGGTGAAGCCGCGGGCGAAAATCTAGTCCTAGATGATTAGTAATCTACCCCTGAACCATGATGTTTTTAGGCTGTATTACTTCCAGTGTAGAAAAACGACAACGCTTCGTCGACAACTTTTTGTAACTAACCACAGGAGAGTTCTTTATTTGGCATCATTATTAATTCATTCATCAAAATTAAGTTACGTATTTTTTTTTAAATTAAAATGTAATATTGACATGATTTTAAAAGAGCAACTATGTATTTCTTGCCGGTTCTTCTCTCTACATACTGCTTTCCGAATCGGTGGTAAATGTTAAAAATATGTTATGTCGATTCAAAAGTGCTTCTAGAAGAAGTCTAATTGAATAAATAAATGTATAAATAAAATAAAATAAAAATGTATGAGCAGTAAGTATGAGTTTGAACTAAATTAATTTTGTCCTCACACAGGTAACCTCCACAACGACATAGCACTCCTATTCCTAGCGTCCCCAATGCAACGTGCCCCTAACGTGGGTTTGGCCTGTTTGCCCCCACCGGGGTATGTCCCCACTACGGGGCCACCTTGCTTTGCCTCCGGGTGGGGTAAGAATGAATTTGGGGAGAAGGGACGGTACCAGGTTATATTGAAAAAGGTATGTAAAAGAATAAGCTATTTTTAATATTAAGACTCACAATCGTTTATTAAAAGATCGTCAAAAATGATTTTTTGTTCTCCGATTTTTATTGCAGTTCGTGAAGGGTTTGAATTTTGCTTAGCCAGGCAATATAGATATCAAATGAACAAGGCTATTTTAATAACATTAAAAAATCTATTCGTTGGGTGTTTGTATGTATATTAATAAAAAAAGAGCGTGTTCGTTATAATAATTATTTTTCCGTTCCTTTGAAACTTCATTAGGCGCATTGAGATTTGAGAGTATAATTTCAAGGTCGCGTCATATCAATACCGTCACATCATGGAATAAGAAGATGATTTTGGTATCTTTGAATTTCGCCAAAGAAGTTTCACTTCTGACACATGTACTCGGGACACATGCTCTTTTTTTAAGTGGTGTGAGTTCTTGAGGATTGCTTTTCAATTTTTAATTAATTTTCTTAAATCTTCCTTATGACCATTATTTTCTTACCCTGGCAATATGGATATAAAATAAAACGTGTTAAAAAGACTATTGCAATAAAACTAAAAGTTTATCGATTTCTATACTACGTAAATAATAATTAATATTATTGTCTGTTCTCTCAAAAAACCTAACAATTATTCACAAAAATAGACTTATTTGTCGACCTTATCACTTATTAGCGATCTCTTCCAGGCAACCAGGGCAAAATGTTTCAATTACAAAGTTATTAATTATATGTATTTTCAGGTAGAAATACCAGTAATAGAACGGAACGATTGCCAGGAACGACTGCGACGTACAAGATTGGGGAAATTCTTCAAATTGAGCAAGAGTTTCATGTGCGCGGGGGGAGTGGAGGGGAAGGATACGTGCAAGGGGGATGGGGGGTCGCCCCTCGTGTGTCCTGTACGGGTAAGTGGGGGGGGAAATGGTAGAATACAATACAATAATAATAGGCCCTTAAGTATATAATAAAAGTTTTTTTTTTAATTAAAAAGTGCTTTGAAAAAGAGTCTAATTGAATAGAACTAGACTAACTAGGTTAAATTTTTCCTTTGTGTGATTGGTGGGGTTTAAATATGAGAGAAATGACCAAAAATATTAATTACAAATTAATAGTTTTTTTTATAAAAAAACCGGTATTTTTCATGCTCTATTTTGCGATACCACATTAAAAATGAAATAAAAATGTCATTAATTTTCGTTACAGAATCAAGAAAACCGGTATTACGAAACCGGTATTGTCTCATGGGGTATCGGTTGCGGGCAAGATAGCACTCCCGGTGTTTATGTAAATGTTGCCGTATTTAGAGATTGGATCGATAGAATGATGGTACTCAATGGATATGACACTGCGGCGTATTCTTTGGATTAATAATAAATGATTTAAATAAAATGTGGTTGTTTTATTTGTGTCTAACTGTGTTAGTATGTAAAAACTTTTTTAAACAACGCACCGTACTCTATAAATTAAGTTTTATAAATGACTAGCTATGCCCCGCGGTTTTACCCGTATTACTCCTCTCCTATGGGTCTTAGCGTGATGATATAGGTACCTAATAATAATAGAGTCTATAGCCTTCCTCGATAAATGGACTATCTAACACCGAAAGAATTTTTCAAATCCTACCAGTAGTTTCTGAGATTAGCGCGTTCAAAACTTCAAACAAACTAACAAACTCTTAATATTAATATAGATGAGTGAGATGTTTAATCACTGTTAAAATAAGCCTATAGTATATATTATTTAGCCAACTACCATACACATAAAATAATCGATACGATCGCTCCCTGCGACGTAAGAGGACAAACATACTTTCGCATTGGGGATGGATTTAAAGGATTTGAGACATTTCTATTTCTAGTATGTTAACTATCATAATATTATTAGGTATCTCTGATGGCAGTGCGTCTGCTCAGCTAGGAATTAGGATACACGAAGTATATATATTTCCATGGGATACATCATACATATCATACTTATACTTAAATCTATACTAATATTATAAAGCTGAAGAGTTTGTTTGTTTGTTTGTTTGAACGCGCTAATCTCAGGAACTACTGGTCCGATTTGAAAAATTTTTTCGGTGTTAGATAGCCCATTTATCGAGGAAGGCTATAGGCTATATATCATCACGCTAAGACCAACAGGAGCGGAGCAATGCGGGTGAAACCGCGGGGCACAGCTAGTCAAAAATATAGCTCATACCGATTACCGTCATACGGTCTTTCTAATCTAATAATGTAGGTACCGATTAAGGTACCAAACTTGAT
This sequence comes from Colias nastes, assembly GCA_907164665.1. NCBI lineage: Eukaryota > Metazoa > Arthropoda > Insecta > Lepidoptera > Pieridae > Colias > Colias nastes. The sequence goes on from CAJQZM010034425.1 coordinate 4,599, forward strand.
AGTTATAGTGGATAGTTGGATACCTATGTGAGTTGAGCTGTGAAATAATTTTTGAAATCGGTATACTTACCTACTTAGTTAGTAGTTTTTGAGACTTCGATAAAAACATTTAAATATATAAAATCTTTCCTCGTAATAATATTAGTATGGAAAAAGCCTTGACGATTTGATCAAATTATGAAAAACTTGATAATTAAGACGAGAATTTTTTGTATTAGGTACCTACCTAACTAGTTAGTTACAAAATTAAATATTGATGTATGATTTTATAACATGGTTATGATACGTTCGTATCTTTGTGTTATATTTATAACTAGCTTCCGCCCGCGACTCCGTCCGCGCGGAAAAATTAAGAAAAATTAAGATTTTTTTTTTCTACGTATTTTTCCGGGATAAAAAGTATCCTATTTTATGCCCAGGATAATAAGGTATAATTATACCAAGTTTCATCGAAATCGAACCGTTAGTTTTCACGTGATGCCTTCACATACAGACAGACAGACAAAAATTTTTTTAATCACATATTTGGGTTTGGTATCGATCCAGTAACACCCCCTGCTATTTATTTTTTCAATATTTTCAATGTACAGAATTGACCCTTCTACAGATTTATTTAGATTAAAGATTTCAATATAAAGATCCTATGTAGGTATGTTATTCACACTTCGCACATATTATCATACCTACAAATTAATTTCTTAATAATTATTATGCTCCCGCATACGATGAATTTCTCCCCGGATGAATTTCATCGAAAGCTTTAACTCCTATGATCTATATTCTATTCGAAATCAGATGAATTTAGAATTTGCATTCAGGCTGTGTGGGGTCAGCCCTCATCATCACTACAGTCTACAGTGGAGTCTCCTATTATCGGCCGGCTCCTAATATCGGCCTTTTCGAGAAAATTGAATATAACTATAAAAATCGATCTTAAATCATAAAAGTTTTTATGCAAAAAGTTACTCTATATACATACGCAAAACCTCCCAAATTTGGGTGCGGGTACCTCAACTGTGGAACATTCAGTTGGCCATAGAGCACGCGAAGGTACAGACGTGCGTGGTTTGGCGACATTGCGGAGTCAAATCCCTGAGTCGACGCTTTACGTGGATAAGTATTTTAATGGAATTAAACAAACCTAGGTATAGTATTTAATTTTATGTGTTTTTAAAGAAAAACAGTCAAATTTTCGATAAGATAGTGCGTTTTTACATTTACTTGTCTTTTTAATAAAATAATTGCGGGGCCGAGATTAGGGATCTATATTTATTGATAAATCTCAATATCGGCCGGGTGGTCGATATTGGGGTAATGCATGAAAACTTTAAATAACATGTTTAGCTATTTTAAATGTCAGCAGTAGCATTAATAAGGTTAGAAATGAAACAACAGCTCCGTTTGATCACTAGATCCTAAAGTCGGCCGCCTAAAAACGATTTTTATTAGCTACGGCCGATATATAGCGAATCGATGCGTAATAACGGCCACCTTAGTAAAACCTTTTCTACTAGGGCGGTGATACAAGATGTATTTTAATTTTTGTTGAGCTATGCCAAAATCATGCCGGCTCAATCAAAACTCCCAAAAGATCAACAAAAAGGAAAACGTTGGCCATTGCAAACGTTTCCTTTTTGATGAAAAGGCTCCAGAAGCTATTACGCTGGCCAGGGCTGTAGTTACAGAAGAAAGTGGTTTAATGACTTACAAGAAGTGGTTTAATGACTTAAAATCAATCGGACACGGAAGACATACTACAAGATCCACTGAGAATATTTAATAGGGATGAGACGAGCTTTAGTATTTGTCCGAAGACAAAAGTACAACATTTTATGAAGTTGCTAAGGGCAGTGAAAAAGTAACAATAACTGTTTTGCTAGTCATATCTGCATAAGGAAAATCTTTGCCTCCCATGGTTGTTTTCCCTACATCCTTAGACCACCTAAAGTAATCGTTAATAGCAAACCATCCTCCTGGTTTCTTGGTTTTATCAAATAGTGGGTGGATTAGAAGTGTATGTACTCGTAGTATTCTATGAATATGTTGCAAATGGCTTTAATGATTGGGTGATTTTGATGGACACAAGTCTCATTTAATCCCATATCTTTATTTGTCTGAAGAATACTGAACTAGGTACATTACTTTTAATTTTTAAGACAATGTAACGAAAAGACCAATCATGATAGGTGAGTTAAAAAAATGATTTGTATCTCAATTGATAATAAAAAATGTTACCAGTTTTAAGTTTTATTGATCTAACTTCACCTTAGAAAAGGTATGCCGATATTAGGGCCAAAGACGGCAGATATTAGGGTGTTAGCTTGGCGTTAGTGGCCGATATTGAGGGAAATCGGCATATTCGAAATAAAAATTCTATATTTAATAAAGTAACAATGGATTCGTAATTTTGCAAATGTAGTAATGAAGTTTCAATATCTCTCTACCCAAAAAGGCACTGTAAGAAAGAAAAAGCTATTAATGTAAAAATTACATCCAGTCAAAGTTCAAAAAAAGTTGACATGGCCGATAATTGGTGCCTACCTAGTATGTATACAAAGTCGCTTTCGCTGCCCGTCCGTCGTTTTATGAAGCGGTTTTTAATAGATACGTAGCTTATAGATATGTAGTGATTCAAAGTTTTAGATAATGGGCGCGAAGCCACGAGCGGAAAGCTAATAGGTAAGGTAACGGCACCAGTCGTGGACAAGCATCCAGTAATGGACAAAATAAATATTAAATTTAAATAATAAGACCAAACTTAACGTTATGTAATTTGGCAATACTTAAAATAAAAGTTTGGTTCATAACCTATCAAAATACGACACTTCATCTTATTCGGCCATAATGTTTGAAGATGGCATAACGTTATGTTTAGTTGCTGCGACTTGTTTCTTAGAAATCCGTTTTTACTAAGGAAATCCTTAAGGAATTGAGGACACAATTTTTTTTATAAGAATTTTTTTATTAATCTCAGCAAAATTTGATATTAATTTATTTTATAGTAGTTAAGTGCCCGAAATATTTCACGATATAGTAGCATGATAGGTTATGTTGTTTAAATAAAATTATTCAGTGTCCATAACTGGATTTAATTCTATGGATATATCCATTTATGGACAAGTGTCGAAATTAAACTTTTTTTAAAGTTATTAATGACATACGTTTTTCTGTATTTTCTTTTCTTTCTGATTAATAATATACCTATCACGACTATTTCAAACATAAGGTTCCAGTATTGGACAGCAATTGTCTATGATTGGATTTGCTTTGGTTCCTATAATGGACAATGATATTTTTTGTTAAAATATGTAATACAATCAATGCCCTTAATAATGGGGATAGAGTAGCAAAAGCCGTTGAAGGATTTGAAGTGCCAAGAATAATTGAAGTGAAACTTCTTTATCGGGGGTGGACAAAAATTTTGTGTAACATTTTTGCGTTACGTTACGCCGCGCGCGTGACATTTTTGCGTTACGCCGTACTCGTGACTATATACATGTTATATTAAAGTGATCAGCAAAATCAAAGGGTTTGTTTTAATTCTAATTCCAGTGAATTTCTAAAAAAAGTAAATAAGTAATTACATCTATTTTTCTAATACTTAGGTGTAATAATGGTATTTATTTTTCTAAGTTATTTATGATTAACCTCACTTTTTGATTGTATTTTTCAATACACTAACACGTGGGTGGAATTATGGTATCAATTTTTTCTAATACTTGAATGTTGATTGTGGTATTTATTTTTCTAAAATTGTATTTAAAGTTAACCTCAGTTTTTGATTGAATTTTTTAAAACACCAACACGTGGGCGAGATCATGTTATTTATTTTTCAAGTTATTTAAGCTTAACCTCTGTCATAATATGTATATACTATGTGCGTCATTAATTTCTGACTGTTTCAAGATTTCGACATTAGGAATTTATATTTATTACCTCTATTGTTCGAACAAAAATAAGTTACCGCCTTTAAGAACTTGCCGACAATGTAAGTACAGTATTGTTTCTTAGAAAACATTTTAGGAGTATACGATAATAAATCTATGACTCACGTTAACACGTGTTTGCTTGATTGGTGTTCAATTATGATTTTGTGAATTCAATATTTATATAAGAATAAACCTCAAACTCTTTATGTCCAATCAAAATCCGCCTAAGTCGAAATCCTTTATAAGTTGAAAACTCTATATAACTCGAATTTTTTGGCGTCTCCCTTGGTCTTTTGAACTACCGCACGAGCTGAGCGAGCGAAGCGAGCGAGTCGCGGCAGTGGCCGGCGTAAATATTCAAATAGGTAGCGAGGAGCGAAGCGACGAGCATCTTAGGTTAACTTTTGAACTACCGTACGAGCCGAGCGAGCGAAGCGAGCGAGTTGCAGCAGCGGCCGGTGTAAATATTTAAATAGGTAGCGAGGAGCGAAGCGACGAGCATCTTAGGTTAACTTTTGATTTTTGAACTACCGCACGAGCCGAGCGAGCGAAGCGAGCGAGTTTCAGCAGCGGCTGGTGTAAATATTTAAATAGGTAGCGAGGAGCGAAGCGACGAGCGTGTTAGACTAACGTATTTCTGTAATATTATATACAAGCTGTGCCGCGCGGTTTCACCCGCGTGGCTATGCTCCTGTTGGTCTTAGCGTGATAATATATAGCCTATATTACTCGTGGATAATGTAGCTTTCGAATGGTGAAAGAATTTTTAAAATCGGTCCAGTAGTTTATGAGCCTATTCATTACAATCAATCAAACAAACAAACAAACAAAGTTTTCCTCTTTATAATATTAGTGTAGATAGTAAATTATTTTTTGAAAAATAAGGTCATAAAGAAGTTTCACTTCTTACGTGTGTACTCTAGTACACGCACACATTTTTTTTTGCACATTAAACTATCAGGTAAAAGTCCTAAGATCTGCTCAATGGGTCCAACAACATAGGTACTATATCTATCCAAACAAGAAGAATATATTTTGGAACAATGGGTCATCATGTGCTGTGCGACTCGTTCTCGGCTTCATTCTCTATCACTGCGAAGAGAAATCGCAACTGTTTGGATCGCTGCTTTTTTTTGTGTGGTGTCTCTCAATGTTAGCCAAAAGGGCTTTTACATTTTAACGCGGACGCGTGCGGACTGGTCGCGACATGCGCAAGGGCGTCCCCCCCTTGACGGGGATCTCGAACCTCGGCTTGGGCTGTCGCTTGAGTGGAGGAGGCCGGAAGGGCCCTAGTCGGACGGGCGCTCACCCGGGTGGGCGCGGGAACGCGGTCACCTCGTCTTCGCCGGCGAAGACTGTGTACGCTTCTTGCTGTGGTGTGTGGGGTGTCGCGGTTTGTTCGACGTTGGGATTCAATCGCCGAGTCTAGCCGTGCATTTGCTTTGGTAGTCTCATCGTCGGAGTCGTCCAAGACGTGTCTCGGCCGCCTGTGACGATGAGTGGGATCGGGTTTCGCGACGTACGCGATGGCCTTTGTCACCAATGGGTTCGGGTGGCTATCTGCTGCTAAATTCCACCACCGTACAGCACGACACACGCTTAAATTTCATCCACACCATTTTGACAACAATTTAAAAGAAGCTTTTTGCCTCGTCGAAGCAATTTGGAATCCAAATCGATTGACCTATCAGATTATAGCTGCTATTGGCGGTTAGTGAACCGCAGGTGCAGTGGCACAAGTTTAGTGGAATGCCAGGAAACAGAGATATATAGCGAAATATTATGAAGCGGGTTACATCTACCCCCCAAGCCTCATGTTGACCACGTTCGCCACTAGAGTGATACAACGAAGAAGAAGAGGTCCCAAAATGGATGGATGTGTGGCAGTACTTTTTTAGTTATATTTTTCATCACTGACTTATGGAACAAAAAAATAACCAATTTGTTTTTCCTTATCGGACACAACTCGTATTTAACGATGCATGTATCCAATCTTTGCCTAGAAAATAGAAAATGGAAATTAAGACTGTTTAAAATATTATTAGTATGCAAAATAATTAATAAATACTGTTTTTTATAAATACATCCCAGATTTATTGCATTTGAATCATCATTTTCAAGATTCTATTGATAACTATAAGTCTTCTCCAAGTGTAAATAACGTGAGACGTACATTAGGTACAGTCCATAAATGGGTGTTCATAACTAGATTTTGTCCACAACTGGATGTCCATCATTAGATTTTGACTGTCCAACACTGGTGAAAAAAAGTGGTTTTTTAATTTATAAATTACTTTATTATTTATGCATTGTAATATTTTTTCTAACATTGGTCACGTTAAACTTACAATGAACTAAAGGTATAACTAAACAATATCCAATAAAGTTAAAAAACCTATGAGAAATTTGCAAAGAACTTCAATTTTTTCCTTAATCTGTACAAGACTGGTGCCGTTACGTTACATATTAATTAAAAATTAAATAATTGTAACCAAACTCTTCCGAAATACATTGACCGGTTACCTAGCCATATACATATGCTTTCTGCCCGCGGTTTCGCCCGCTTTGTCTAAAACCTTATAAATTATATACCTTCCTCTTATCTATTAAAATAAACGCATAAAAATCCGTTGCGTAGTTTTAAAGATTTAAGCATAACTAGGGTCAGAGAAAGCGACTTTGTTTTATACTATGTATGTTCGTGTACCTACCTATACTATATTTAGTAGGCCTGAAAATAGGTAGACACTATTTTTATACTTACCACTAAGTGAGGATGTCCTCACACACCAACAGCTTTGAGTAGGTATATTTACTAGTTTTTTTATGCTAATTCGAGCTCAGCAAGTTCCTAGATTTTTTTTCTTTTGTTAATCAACTGCGATCAGTCGTAATTCCCCTTACTAATGTAGCTCAACTCAACATCAATATTAGCTCTTTTCATTCTTTAGATTTAGCAAATGCGGGGAAAGTTGATTTGAATGCATTCCAATTTTTTAGGTATTTTAGCGTAGTTTGCTAGGTTTTTGAGTTCATAGATGGCGTGCAAATTATTTTGAAAGCGTTCAAATTGTAGTACAACTATTCAAATTTCCATTCGACCTGTAACCTCAAATATCTAAATAGGATATCGAGGTCATGTTTAGCGCTATTGCATAACGAGATGACATTCATTGGGAGAATATTCTCATTATTTTCCTTTACTAAAATAACCTTGTAACTTTATCGTGTTCGAATTTTAGATCCTTAACACCTAACATGAATTTTTCAGTTGGTCTTCTTTTATAAGCAATTTTGAACAATCATACTAACTAGGTGGGTACTTAGTTTTTAATCGATGTTCGGAAAAAATTGAAACTCTTAATCCTAGACCGCCTAACCCTTTTTGGTAAAAATGAATTGTTGAAAACCTAAATGCACCAACACCATATTATGATTTTGCATTTATTTGGTTCTTGATGTTGAACATTCACCATTACCTATAAGTAAGTAGGTATGTAAGATATTTTCGTATGAAAAAATATAAATAGATAATTAATAAATATACATATAACTATTATTACCTACTTTGTTGTTTCCATTGAGATAATATTACTATATCTCAATGGTTGTTTCGGAGTTTTTAGAATTCTCGAATTTTGGGTTTGTAGTAATAATAACCATTACAGAAAACGAATGTTTCTAAATATAATTAAGCTTTATTTTCACCGAATATAACATTTTTTTCAATACAGTCACTAAGAATACTATAATATCTTTATAAAATGGTAGTCCTTACATAGGAACACGTAAATCTGAAAGAAAAAGAAAATAAAAAAAAAAAACAAATTGGTCTCACGATTTAATACTTGTTAAAAACAACAAAACAATATAGAAACGCTGTAAAATAAACATCGGAAATTATATTTACAAGAAAATAAATCAATAAAACATTTAATCGCTTGATTTCTGTAATATTTTCGCTTACAACTAAGTTTTGACAGATTACATTACGTCAGCCATGTTTTATTTTTCCCGCGTCATGTCCCCTTTGACGTTAGTTGTTTTTTTTTTTGTAGCCTGAATTTGTTCGTACCATGGCCCACGTAATCCATCTTTACAATAAATTATTTATCAACAATCAATAAATACCATCCATCTGTTACAATTTAGAATTATAGGTTACTTTATTATTGTGAAGGTCACTTAATTACAATTCTTACATTTATAATACATAGTTTTTTTAGACGAAATATATGGAATGAAATTGGCACTAGCATGGAGGGCACACATTTCTCGACGTTGAATAAAATCGATTATACGACTATGCGAATACGAAAGCTCGGAATCATTGAAATCGTTGTCTTTGAAAATATTCGGGTACTTTAAATTTTAGGCCTAAGCGCTCTAATCATTTCTATGTGCATACATATATACTTTTATACGCTTCAACTATTATATACCTAAGCTACTCTATCACAAATATACAATAGAATAAATGTTTGAAGATAGGCACGTTATCGGTTTTTATTAGTAACTTTTTAATTCAATTATTAATCTGGCAACGCCAGTCTATTCTATACTCCATGGTCAGCACCAAAACAGTTAAAAAATTTATTAATTAATGAATTTTTTGTCTGTTCACTTTAAAGCAATAAAAATAAAACCATATAAAGCGTAATAAGACTAATAAAATATTTTGGTAAGAAATAATTACTGTTTTGGCCCATCAATATTACTCAACGGGAACTGACTTTATAAAAATGCTTTCAACAATCTGTAAGTATTATACTAATACTATTTCACTTGAGCTAAATTTGTTACCTCTTACTGTTAAAATTCCCTTTTGTACCATCACATTTCATCGCAAAAAAAAATCGCGCCAATTTCCACAACACAAATGTCAAAGTGACATTTAAAAAAAACGAATCTGTCAAAACAACTTTTTAAAATTTTCGGCCAGCAAAAAAAAGAATGTATGGCACAAAAGAGGTTCTAACCAGCTTATTCTGCGTTGATGGTGATAGTTTTGCCCTTTGGATCGTCGAAGCGGTCCATAGTTCTGATGTCCATCATCATCATGATGCCGTAGAAGGTGATAGCTAGGAGAATGAACACAACAAAGAGACCGGACCAGATCGGGACGGAGAAGAAACCGACGCAGTTGAAGGAATCGCCGAACGGTGGCGCGTCGCTCGAGTTTGTTTCCCTGAAGAATGGTTGTACCTGAAATTAATAAAGACATATTTTGAATGTTACGTAATCTTATTTTCTTATGTTAAATTTCTGCTAGTTTTTTTAAATACCTATTACAATGCCCATTATTAGGTTTTAGGATGACCATAAATTTTGAATGCTGCTATTTGACGATTCAAAATGAAATATAAAGGCTCTAATAAAAATATGGGAATTGATGCATAATTTGGCCTATTGAAGAGGCTCGAATTAATTTCCCTCATGCCACTGTTAGAAACAAAAAATCATGAAGCCAACTATCCTAAAACAAAACAAAACCCTTTTTTCCATCATTATACAATATTTCAATGCAAATAAAAATTTCAAATTGTCATAAAGAAGAGATAGAGTGATTAACATATTACGCTATAATAAAAACCAATGTTATAATATGTGTACTTTCCCAAAATTACCCAATTGTTATAGCTTAAGAGAAGGCTTCCTAACATAATTTCTGGCACTGAGAGACCGGTTACACCGCTACGGTGCTAGACGCTAACACAGCCGTAATAAAGTTGAATATCGCGTACGCTCTTTGATCGCGTTCGAGCTCGAAACTAAATCTCGTAAGTCTCAATTCTTATTTCGTTGATAACTAAAGTAATAATTGATCTAGAGAAAAAATATCTTGAGATTGGATAGTAAACTATATTTTCTTACTGTTAACATTTATTTTAGACAAAGTCAAAGTAAATCTTAAAAAAAATGTAATAATCCTTAATCCTTTTTAAAAAAAGGCATAATTTTTTAATAAAAAATGAATCGAGCGAAAATGTTACAATTACGTAACTGTCTTGTACATGGAAAGAAAAAGACCCAATAAATCATATACTAAAGTTCCATTTTGATTGTATGTGTGACTCTTTCAGAATATTAATGCAAATTCACATAAAATTTAGGGAGCCTCCCCTTAATCAGAGTGGCTGTAGGGCTGTTTGTGTATGTGCGCGGCGAGGCGGGGGAGAGTACCGACTTGGTACCGATAGTTCCGTTTCTTTCTAACTTCTAACTCGTGCTCTTTCTTACCCGCTCCGCGCCGAAACCGCACATGCCTAGGCGCGCCCTACGTACAGCGGTTGCGGACAAGCTATACTAATAATATTGTTTTTGCAGTAAAATCTCTTACTAATAACTGCAAACTGTTTTCATCAGTCTCTTACTAACTACACTAGCCTACAGATATAAAACCAACTACAAAAACAGAGGCAATCCTCAATACCCATCCACCATCACATATGTCAACATACCTTCAAATCCTGGAAGGTGAGCGTCATCTGATTGGTATCATTGCCGCTGTTGAAGGTAGCGTTCTGTCCACAACGGTACGAGAAGCCCATGAGAGCGTACACGTCAGACTGGCCCATCAGTTCCTCGGTGAAGGCGGTGGGTTGGGTCTGGCTGTATGTGATTGTGTCTGTAATTTCGAGAAGATATGTTAAAGTTATGGTAAATATTTATTGGTAAAGATTTAGTGCACATGTTTTTCTGTCTATCTCTCTCTCATAGAAAGCAATTCAGCTATTTTAGTAACTTCGTTCAATCCGAGTGTCCCTTGACACTTCTCAAAACTTTTTTTTGTTGAGTATTGTGTATGGTTGTGTCTGTAATTCATGGAATAAAGGTTTGAAGATGTGGAAAATTTTATTGGTCATTCCTTAAATTATGTGTTATTGTATTTGAAATTGACGGAATTAGGGTTTATTCCGGCTAGGCACATAGAGCCGAAAGAGTAGAAGAAATCTGATTGCCAAGATGTATCATTCCGGTAGCCGAGTATGGCGAAAAAGCGGAAAAAATCCCGTTTAAAATATTTAAAATATTTATATACATTTTTATGATATAAAAAATAATTAAAATAATGGTGAACGTTAAAATTTTAAATTCATTCTGAAAATGAATAGTTTTTCATAGTGTACACAGCAGTTTTATATTGTTGTATAACTGCATTAATTTTTGTCTATAAACATACATTACAAAAATAAATAAAAAATATCCACAAAGCTGTATCTAGAGGTTAGTTTTTAAATCTCAGTGCAAAACTAATTGGTGCTTCAAACTAGACCTAAGTGTGGTAGTGTCAACTTGACATGTAAAGTTTCTGTTGTCTAAGAAATTAATGATGTGCGGCTAAAAATAACTAGAAACCTCGTTAAATTATTTCTCTGTTATCAGAATAAATTTTTAAATAACATTTCTTATCAATTCAGAAATCTATTTTACACAACAAGTCCATCTAATGTAAAACAGACTGCGATCTAGGTGGTGACAACTGACATGTTTGTTTGAGAGGAACCAATTCACTCTCGCGTAGAAAAGATCGGGTTGTATATTTTTGGAAACATGGTCGCCGGCAAAGAATTCCTATCCTTAGCGGTTTGGTTAAGAAAAGAATTGTTAAAACATTTAGTAAGCGGAGTTGTAAGGATGAGTATTAACTGTTCAACTCATGAAGACCCAAGGCACACTCACCCAAGTGTATTCGGTAGAATACACAAAGGCAAGCAACCTGACGACGATGTTCCATGCTTTGGAATCCTTTAACAACTTTAAATGTACACTTTATCTGTTAACTTAGCAAATCAAAATAGATTATCCATATTCACTCATGCAGAAACAGTCATTGTAATAAATGATGTAAAAACCATAATTGGATGATCATTGTTCAAATCTATGGTTCAACTAGAGAGCATGGCAAATGTAGTAATACGTAAACCGTACAAATCCGAACATAAAAGAAAAATGGATCGAGGCAACGGGACATAAACATTGGTTTCCAACAAAATATAGTCTATCATCGTACTGACGCGACGGGCTCGGGCGGGCTGGTAGCGGCGCGTTGTGGCGCGGGGTCACCGCGGGGTAAAGCGAGCAAGATAGTACGATGGACTCCGATACTAGAATCGCCGCGCGAGTGGCGTCCCTAATCGATTTAGCGTAAAATGAAATTTCCATCACTAAAAAGTGCTCGTGACGTCATAACGCGTCAAGTTCAGTACAAAAAATATGACACGCTTGGTTTTCATACAGATCGCGGTACTTGCGTGGTCTATTTAGATCTATTGTCTGTGATCCCGAGTATAAAAAATCGTGTGTGTCACCTACAGAAATATTTAAATGTCTGTTCTTGTATACAAATAAAAAAAAACAAAAAAATGTGATTAAATATGTATTATGATATGACTATTGCGAAACATGTCTATCAAAACGATGTCCCAATTGCAATATAACTTACTAGCTGTGCCGCGCGGTTTCACCCGCGTGGCTTCGCTCCTGTTGGTCTTAGCGTGATAATAAATAGCCTATATTACTCGTGGATAATGTAGCTTTCGAATGGTGAAAGAATTTTTAAAATCGGTCCAGTAGTTTATGAGCCTATTCATTACAATCAAACAAACAAACAAAGTTTTCCTCTTTATAATATTAGTGTAGATTTGGTTTTTAGTTAAATTTACAGTAATTGTATACAAATATAATTGTTTATGTCTTTTCGATTAATTATTATTTTGAGGTTTATACTTTATGTTTTTTTCTAATAATAACTGCTTGTTGAGATATCCAGCTGTCTTAAACGTGGAAATAAAAAGAAAACAATAAACATTCAACACATACAAAACTTTCTTTATTTCTGATAATGATCATTCACACATTTTGAAAAGTAAATATTGTAATTTTCGTATAATTTGTGGGCAATCGAAACCTATTAGGTATACATATTCAAGTCCCTCATTTTAAAATACATAGGTATCGTATTTTCCTCTCTTGTTAAGAACAGCATAAAGGCGTATAATGGAGCGATAAGTGTGTAAATAACATTTAAATGTACGCTGACTTCCTTTTCGTGTTAGTAACAATCTACTTTACTAACTACTAACTCTTTAAATATTATAACATTCACTGTCTTCTATTTTATCATTTTATCGTCCAAATTTGTTCGTTTTTCTTTCTTCGATGTCATTTCAGAATCCTCGTTGTTTCCATTCCCAAGAGAATCAGAAGTCCTATTATTATCAATTACCACATTTGGTATGATCTCATTCACGGGGACAGAAGTAGGTTTATTACCAAACGGTGACTGCGTACGTTTCAGTATGGGGAAAACTATTTTCAGCATGTTATCCTCATATGTCCAATTACCCGATGCATAGACGTAGGGTGGTAACGGTCTGCTAATGTATACATCAATGAAACCATCAGCGCTGTGCCCATCAATCTCGAGATGTCGGTGGCGCGACTTCACTGATATCTCATCCTTTTTTAAACCAGGCATAGGAAGTATTATCTCATATTTATCACCATTTATTCGACCGTCACTCATGGTAACGGGAAACTTGACGCCGTCAAATGGATGGTTCGTACGATTTCCAAATTCCTCAAAATGTTTGTTGAATTGTGTCCAAAATGTATCCATATTCGTCCCGGGAAAGAATTGTTGCTTATATTTTGGCGCTCCATTGACGGCGACCAAAAGGCCGCATAGTATTATTTTCAACATCATTCCTTAGTTGTCGAATAATTACTGACGAGTCGCTAAATAAACCTGTACTATATACCGAGAACTGAGTCATAGGGTCATAGTTTATCGCTATCCATAAATACATACATGATGGATCCCTACTAATTCGAAAACAACTCGTATGTATGTCTGTTACATTTCACATCACTGCACCAAATGTAATTAAAAAAACCGGCCAAGTGCGAGTCGGGCTCGCGCACAAAGGGTTCCGTAGCAGCAAATATAATAAATTACAGTTAAATCAACCTATCTCAAAAACTATAAGAGATACTTTGATCAAACCAAAAATCGTTGAAAGAGTTAATTAGCATGCATCACCTCTATTTTTTTTAGAATTTTATACCCCGTAGTTATAAAAATAGAGGGGGGGGGACATACTTTTTACGACTTTGAGAGCTGATATCTCAAAAACCGTTCACTTTAAGAAAAATGTTTTTTAGAAAACTTTATATCATTTTAAAAGACCTTTCCATTGATACCCCACACGGGTATGTACATCGAAAAAAAAAATTTCATCCCTCAGTTACATGTATGGGGGGCCCCACCCCCAATTCTTTTTTTTACTATTTAGTGTCATATTTTTGTAGCGGTTCATACAACACATATTCCCATCAAATTTCATCACTGTAGTACTTATAGTTTCCGAGTAAATCGGCTGTGACAGACGGACAGACGGACAGACGGACAGACGGACATGACGAAACTATAAGGGTTCCGTTTTTGCCATTTTGGCTACGGAACCCTAAAAATGTGTTACAAATGGTCTAAGATCCAAATATAGGTCGACCTTCACCGGCGTGATAATAGAATGAGACCAATTTTATAATAAATTTAGTGTATTAAAAAATGTATTAAAAATGGGTTTACTGGGAAAATCCTGGACACGATATTTTTTAATTAACTATTAAAAAATCTTTTATTTTCATTTTTTATGAATTGCAGTTTCGAGATAATAAAACAATTTTGTAATAAAACAGCGCTGACATAATTTTTTTTTCATCATCCTATCAAGTGAAAGTAACTGGTACCGACATACCTGTTTATACCTGCCAACCTAGCCGTTTGTCCCGGTAAATATTAGAAAACGACTATGACAGATGACTGCACATGCTGTAGGTTTCATACTTTAAGTCTATTATAATTTTTTTTTATTATCTTGATACTGCAATTAATTAAAAAAAAAAATGTTTTTTTTTTTAAATTCATTAAAAATGTCCTGTCCAGGATTTTCCCAGTCAACCCATTTTTAATACATTTTTTAATAGATTAAATTTATTATAAAATTGGTCTCATTCTATTATCACGCCGGTGAAGGTCGACTTATGTTCGGATCTTCTACCAAAAGATTTCGGACACAATTCGACAAACTTGGGACATGATTTACAAAATTCACAAAAACTTTTTGGAAAGAATATATTATTATAACAAGACAGGAGAAGGAAATATGTAGCTTTTGCTAATTATCTATACTAATATTATATTTACTCTTGTAGTTTTTATTTATTTTTTATTTATTGGTGCACAATAAAGTATTTTTTTTGTTTGTTTGTAATATTATAAAGAGGAAAGGTTTGTAATTATGTATGTATGTATGGTTTTCACGCATAAACTACAGATAAAGAGGAAAGGTTTGTAATTATGTATGTATGGTTTTCACGCATAAACTACTGGACCGATTTCAAAAATTCTTTCACCATTAGAAAGCTGCATCTTTACTGAGCAATATAGGCTATATTGCATTTTCAAAAAAATTAGAGATCCTTACCAAAAATGCAATAATGTAACCCAAGGTGTAAAAAATTCTGTCATCGCGTGCGCTGCGGAATCTATTGAAGATAGAACAAAAAAATGTTCTACGCTATTATAGAATGGATCAATATCTACAAGAAAGTCTGCGATACCATATGTCCATCTTCAGTAGTTATGTTACTACAGACTGATTAATGGTTAAGGCAAAGGAAGTTTTTACCAGATATTGTATTCTTTTAAAAGGTATACACTTATACATACTATGCTTTTACCGACTTCTTTTTTTTGAAGTTATACTACTTTTGGCGCGATGGAGAAAAATGATGAGAGTGAATTTTTACGATGCGCGCGCACACCGACACCTAAATTTAACAGCATGAAGTTAGTTCTAGGTGGTTTGTAACTATGTTCAAGTTGTATATTCTAGTATTTTTTTTCCATTCGCCAAAGAAGTATAACTTCTAACGCGTGTCCATAAGTACACACACTCTTTTTTTTGTCAAATCGGGACAATGAGTGGTTAGTACCTTAAGTATTGTTGAACCGATATGAATGAATAAAACAATATAAAATAAAAATAAATTATAATATACGAAACCCGTATACTTGGCTAGTTTTTAGAACCTCACAAAATATAAACAGTAAGTATGTAAAACTAGCCTCATCAAATTATGGGGTTCAATAGGTCATTAGTTGTTTGCTTTGTGAAAATAATTATATTATTGAAATTAAAAAAGTTATATTTTGGAATAAACATTGTTCTCTAAGGGAAAATAAAACAATTGAGTTTTCAGTCAACCTAAGAACTTAATACATCTTTGTAAATAAATTTCTGGACTGTCTGCAGAACTTGGCACACATTTAGATCTCATTTCTTTTTTTGGCAAATTAAGTCAACGATTGAACTCGGCTCCAATTTTTACATTTATGTTTTTGGTGGGATACTGTTAGACTGAAATATATAAAGAAAGACATATTTATTGAATATATAGTCTTATTTAGATTTTAGAATAAATATTTTGTTTTTGGTGTTTCAAACAAGATATTTTTTAGTTTCAATTTGAATCAAATATTTAAAATAAATTATTGTACAAGGATAAAAACTTTCAATTAAGTTTGTTGTGAAAAAAACATAGCAAAATTAAAATTTTATAACTATGTATGACACTTAATTTTTGTTTTTTCAGTTACAGGAATTTGCTTATAACT
The DNA here is from genome assembly GCA_907164665.1 of Colias nastes. Lineage (NCBI taxonomy): Eukaryota > Metazoa > Arthropoda > Insecta > Lepidoptera > Pieridae > Colias > Colias nastes. Next base: position 21,213 of record CAJQZM010034425.1, read on the forward strand.
ACAATTATTTTAAATGAAACATACCCATAAACCAGTATCCTTGGTTCTGCTTGAAATACAGAACAATAGATTGATTGCCTCCGAAATCCAAGGTTGTGTTCATAGCTGTAGCGTCAATTACTGAGTTGCTATCGGTGATTCCATGTAAATGAGTAATGCCAGTCTTGGATGTGATCACAATGTTCTTAGTGTAGAAACGGAGGCCGTTCAGCTCAGGGTTTTGGTACGTAGCTGGCGCAGCTTGACGACGGACGCGGGAGTGGGCTTCGGGAACAGTCCATGAAGGAAAGCGACCAGTGTACACAGATACAACATTGTCATAGTTCTTTTGAAGTTTCATGAACATTTCCTCCATGAAATCGTTGTGGCGGCGCAACATGTCAGCCCTGGATTCACCTTCCCGCGCGTCCTTCAGCGTTATGAACAGGAATTTGCCGCTGTCCTTCTCGATTTCGGCGGACAGGCCATTCTCGGTTAACGTCACATGATCAGCTTTGTTGGAGTCGGAGAACTTATTCAGGACGTCCAAAGCGTTCTTTACGGACGGTAAGTACACCGCGGAACCGATGTTAGCGTGCAAATAGGGGAACGGTGTTTCGCCTTCGGAATTTTTGCGAGACAGATCCTCGACGGAAAGGGTCTCGTCGACGAAAACAACCGTGAACGGGTCATTGTTCAACTGGCTCTTCAGCACATCTTCGAATTCGAGTTCGGATACCTCGGATAGAGGGTTTGATTTTATCGAGGATTTAGCGAGATCCCCCCATAGGATTACGGGCACACTCACCGATGCAAAGCTAGATGCGACACTTAACACTAAAAAAGATAACACTAAACGGCTAAACGCCATTTTTACTGACTAATATGTGGACGTAACGGACTAAAAGTAATGTTTTAGCCCAAAACTGTCATAAAAAGACGAAAAATGGGCGATGACGAGTGACCATGGGTCATGTGAAAAGTGATCATATGATTGATTTGACGCTTGTCTTTGACTCCTGTGTTACTAGATGCAAAAATATTTTATTATCTTTTCTTTTCAAAATTTTCCCTAAAAATAAAGGCTACCATACACGCTTGTTAAATAAATAAATAATATTTTTATATCACTCTTTGAAAATATTTTGCGGCTAAATCAGAAATGTAATTTTAGTAATTTTTATTGAAGCAAAGAACATGAAAATAATTAATAAGATACAATAGTTCTTAATCTTGGATATTTACTTTTTCTATTGTTTCTTGGTGACACAGAAAAGAAAAGAAGAAAACTCGTGTTGTCAAATCGCAGCAAAATACAATAGAGTTAAAATTAATAATACCTATTCAAAATGTGGCTCAGCCTTCTTATAGGTTTAGGACTACTAAATTATGGTTCTGCTATGGATTCTGTGCCAGTATTCATATTGGATTTTGAATCAGTTCTACCACATGTTATCGTAGACCCAAATCCATTTTATAAAGTAGACTCTATCGTCTTCTTTGATATCATACATGAAGCGCTAAAAAATGGCAGAATAGTATTAATGTTCATAGAAGAAAAGTTTAGTGTCGAAGATATAAGTATTAAGGACACTCACGGATCCCCGTTTTTTAACTTACGCCAAGGTTTGATTGATGGCAAAGTAAAATATTTTCCTAGCGTCGCAGAGCCATACAAACAGTTAAAACAAGTTTTTCAACATGAGAAGCACAACGTATTTTACTTACGTAGTACAAGTAGCAAAATTCAAGTACACAAGGACCGTTACAAACATTATTACATTTATTTCATGGACTCTTCGAATGAAACAAGAGCGGAGGCGTTAAGGCGTCATGATTTAATCATGCGCGAGGTATATTTTGTTATAAGGCAAATGGCTACGGGTCCTATTGTGGCGTTTTATACTGGAAAAATGAATCCGATTGTTATAGATAAAATTAATTTTATGTCCATAAAGCCGGCCGTTGAAAAACGTGCGCCTGGTGTTACCATAACTAGTACGGGAGGACTGTTTCGTTTGATTGGTATGTGCTTGTTATTTTAATTCATTCTATGCAGCTTATTTATAAATTACAGAAGCAACAAAATATATTCAGAGCATTCTTCCCTCCTGCTTAATAATAACTCATTTAAAATTTTGTCGTGAACTTTTTAAGTGAAACTTCTTAATGAGTGTTGAGAGTAAAATTTCAAAGAAGTTTCACTTCTGATAAGTGTGCTGGGCACACACGCTCTTTTTTTGTTACAAATACTAAAAAATACAAATATTTCCTGTTTTATAGTAGTTTGGCTAACTGCTATAAGATTATATTGTATCCTATAGGTGTATATTCAACCTTGGGTACTCGCCGCTCCACATTCAGTCAAATACCACTCGTAGCTGAGGAGACGTGGACGCGCAGACATCTTAACACCAGAATGGCATACACTGACTTCGAATTGGAGTTCACGTTTTCTTTTAAAGATGAAGGATGGATTGTTGGTAGGTTTATTATGCAATTGAAGCTTTTGACTTCTGAACGAATTTTGTTTAAACTTTAGGGTGCTTTTCCACCAGAGATGTGCTATGCAGCTATGCCATGAAACTGTGTGACCGTTTCCACCATTGCTAAGCTATGTAGCGGTGCGAGTAATATGTGCTATGAAGATGCGCCGCCGCAAAGTAGAGCCGCAACATATCAGTTCTAAGAATCCATTTTCAGAATTTAGTAACACTAAACATCATAAATGCAACATTTTTACATAAAGATCGAACATGATTTAATATACAATTGGGCATTGTGTTTTATGATTTCAAAAGTCAACATATCAAGCACTGGTTTTTGCACAGATAATGTAGCCCTTCTCGAATACGGTGAAGAGGTTGGTCGCACGAAGCTCGGTGTGGGTGCACCGTGGCGCTGGTCCTATGTTTGTGGAGAACCGCTCGTTTTGGTCAACACGAGGGATGGTAGCTCTGTCATCATTTCTCAATATCAGGTAAAGTAAACTTGTGTTTTTTTACTTTATAGTTCAATTTATTAGACCGCTGTCTCCTACTTAGCGTTACTATTTCTTTTTGTTAGATAACTCTGTTTTTGTATTTGAGTTCATAATATATATTTCTCTTTTCTCTTTAAAATATTCAAAAATGCGTTTTTTTACTGTTATTTATTTACAGATACAGCCGTTCCACACAGATCTCATTCTCCGAAACGCATCAGATGGCAACGACACACACTGCTTCGGCCCAGCGGTCCATTGCGGGCCATATTTCAACTCGCAAATTCTGGCCGGTTTGATGGTAACATTTTTCTGCCTCGGGATATTGACGTACGGTATTACCAGTTTATATAATTGTCCAGCGAATGACAGATATGACGACCCGCAAGGGAAGCAGCTGGTGATTGTGTCGGATGGCTCTCATTAAGATTTGTACTTTTCTTCTTCAAAAGTAGTTAGTATCGCTTAAGTTTGTTCTAGGTAAGAGATAGATTAAAAAATATTTTATGAAAATTATTATAAGATTGTCTTTAGTTTTAATGTAAAGCGTTGACTGATGAATAAAGCTTTTAGTTTTGAATGTATTCGTTTCATTTAACACGAGAATATATCGTATAGGAGCTACCAACGTTGACAAGAGAGAATTTTAGTATAGTTGGTTCTTTGATATACTGTTTCTCTTCCTATTTCGGTTAGAGTCCGGGCTGTCTGGCTGGCCGCAGTGGTTGCGTTTATTAGTGCGCATCTTATCTGCACAGGAAAATATCCGTAATTTAAAGTCATTTATTAACGCGTAATTTTTAATCTTTTGCCTTTAGATAGATCCATCAGACATACATTTTTTATTGCAAGACGTTTTTTTCGTTGTTAAATAGGTGCCAGACGCAATTTTTTATTTCAAAATCATTAAAATGTCATCGAAATAAGTGAAATTCCATCAACATGAGTCCCCGTGAAGGATATACTATGTATAATATTCATTTTACTATTTACAATTTTTTAGCAACAATCTACCATGGTGCCTCCTTTTCCCAACGAACCTCAAATAGGACGTTAATGTAAACTTGATAAAAACCAAATATCATCAAATTCATATTAATACCCAAAAGTGTAATAAATATGAAACCATCTATTAAAAATATTAGTTACTAATTATTCAATATAAGTATTAAAAAAGGATAATATAATATAAGTAATAAAGTTATTACTTACCTTTTAAGCGGACTCATGTTGATGTAATTTCACTTATTTCGATGACATTTTAATTATTTTGAAATAAAAAATTGCGTCTGGCACCTATTTAACAACGAAAAAAACGTCTTGCAATAAAAAAATTATGTCTGATGGATCTATCTAAAGGCAAAAGATTAAAAATTACGCGTTAATAAATGACTTTAAATTACGGATATTTTCCTGTGCGCACTAATAAACGCAACCACTACCGCCAGCCAGACAGCCCGGACTCTAACCGAAATAGCAAGAGAAACAGTATATCAAAAATCCAACTATACTAAAATGACTTTTTTTAAAACGTTAATAGCTCCCGTACCAATAATTTTCAAAGAAATTCAACTGCAAAAGTATGTGAGCTGTAAGATTAAATTGTTTTTAGATGGCAACTCTGTTACCATAAAGTTGAGAATTTCCTAGAGTTCGGCGCTGTCAGTGAGCATGCTTAAAATAATGTTGCTAGAATTTTTTATTTAAATGACCCCAGAGTTGGGGAAATAAATGTGATATTATTATGTATAGAAATTACTGATTCACCATTCATGTCTAGTTTAGATTGATTTAATTTATACAAGAGTTCCGAAAAAAGGGAACAAGTATGAAATTACCGTATAGTTGATAAGAATTGAGGATGATGGTAACCTGTCCTATTTAAAAACTTATTGACTCATCATTTTAACTGACAGATAAGCGATACACACCATATCCAGAAGCTATAAACCTAGCTTTATAGTCAGCCTCATGACTATAAAATCAACTCACTAGCTGCAGGATATATTTTAAAAACATGACATTATATCAAGTTAAAATGATTTGAACTACAAATTGAATTTTTTTTAAATTACTTCTTATCTAGAAAGGTAAATTGTCACAATCTTCCCAGATCCAAATCCTTTATTTTTAATCTCTCAATCAACTCAGAAAAGAAACAACAGGGCATTAAAAATAAAAGACATTATTTTTCATAATAATATATTTCTCTAATCTAATAGTCGGACATACAATTTCCCACGGGTTTGCTCACAAAAACCATCAGATTACAATGTTTATATTTTAATAACAACATTTCATCACTACTATATTACTTATTTATTTTAACAAATATACTTTAAAGTAACATTTTAACCGATTTTAGCATTTATAATATAAGGATGTTTACCAACTCCTTTAGTGTGCAGATAAATGTCCTATGCTTAAAAGATATACATATTTGTATAATTAATTGAATATTTTCGGCATTCAGCTTATTATATATTTTATAACAAACTAAATTTCTGGTATGATAATCTATACTAATAATATTATAAAGAGGAAAGGTTTGTATGTATGTATGGTTTTCACGCATAAACTACTGAACCGATCACAATGAAATTTAGCACACATATAGAGGGTAACTTGGATTAACACATAGGTTTTATCCCGGAAATCTTAAACGGGAACTATGCGGGTTTTCCTTTGAAAACGCGGGCGAAAAGCTAGTAAAAAATATACCCATTGTAATCTCACGCACGCGAGAAATAAACTAAAAAATAACAACAACTTCAATTATTACGAGCGTCTTGTGAATGCATCTTTATGGCATATATCTTATTAACACGCTTATATTAGCTTCACCTGTATGTTTGTATGTAACCGACTCCTTTAGACTCGACTTTGACCCACTTTAAACGGACAGATTTAATTCAAACTTTGTACACTTATCAAGGATCGGTGACAATACAATATCATGAGTTTATCTTACTCAAGCGTGTTTTTATAGTTTTTTAACTATATTTATTTAGAGTACTATCGCGCAAATAAGTACTCATATTCATTAATATCATAGATGTAATAACTATTTATTACCTTGTGTCGGAATTAGGCCACGGAGATCAAAATAACGACCTAATCCAACGCCAGTAATATAATTAATTGATTTTTAGAGTTCCGTAACATTTATAGACAGTTGAAATTTTCAGAAATATGTATTCCTGTTGCCGCTAAAATAAATAATAAAAAAATTGAGCTTTAGCAACAAATAGCACGGTTACAAATTGGATGTATGACCGACTCAATTAATTATTTGTGCAGTTGCTCTTTAGCAATTTGTACGGAACCCTTAGTGCCACGAGTCCGACTCGCGCTTGACCGATCATTTCACACCATTTCGATATGGGATAAAAATCAGTGGTAGATTTAAAACAAAACATATAAAAGCAAAATAAATGCAGATATACGCACGGACGCACTCACAAAACGCAACACACGCACACACACACAAAATAAACATACAATGCAGTAATATTATATTATATACGATATACAACAACTTAACTACGGGGGATACCAGTCCTTCCTAACATTTTAACAACAAAAAAAAAATTTATGCGCGTAAAATCTTAATTTTATTCCAAATTCATATATAGCCAGTTCCACGACTCCTGGATATCTTCCAGTTAGCTTATCAGGGACTTTATGTCAGATACGCTATCAGGGACTTTATCGGCAAGTCTGGAAACTTACACAAAGGAAAAAAGGCAATTTTTTCATCATCTACCGTTAAAACTTTCTATCACTACAGAAAGCGAAATTTGAGATTTGCACAATAGAAGAATAAAAATAATTATCAACGAACCGGGCAATAGATTTATTATTATTAAAGAAAAAATACTATTGTCAGTTTTTTTTAATTTTTAAAAATATGTACGCATGTCAAAATCACAAAGTTTATATATCTGTTCCATTTAAGCCATTGCCTCGGCGCATTAATAAAAATTAAGAAAAAAAATCATCATCTATTCGCCAAGTAAAGGAAATTGCATTTTTGGCATCACTACTATAGTATATACAACTACCTTGGAAATGCCGCTACGAAAAAAACAGAATACACTATAGAGGTTTTTTAAAGTATATATAGAAAAAACAAGACCTAACATCTGTAAGTTGAAATTTTAATTTGAATTAATTTTCTTGTAAAAAAAAAAACTCATGTGCGAAAGAGAAGCTTTTTCTATATTTTTCTATAAAATACTTAAAAACCCTCTAAGTTAGGAAAACTAAATACATTAAAAAATAACACATTCGAATCCAAACGTACATTATTTTTATTATTTTAAGTGACTGTGATATCAAACATATATCACAAGTTTTCCATACATTTGTAGGACATTCACTGCGCAACTCAAAAGAAGCAATATCTATAATAATGATTTTAATAAAACGTTTCTCTGTCCGTCTATATCTTTGCAATGGCTGTGCAATCCAATCCTTATATAATACTAGCTTCCGCCCCCGATACGTCCAGTGGTTTGGGCTGTGCGTTGATAGATCACTATATCAGTCACCTTTGAGTTTTATATTTATATAGATACTCTAATAATCTACACACACCATAAAAGCCTCAGCTTTTGAATAAAAAAACTATTTTGATATATCAAAGATTTCCTTCCTTCAAGTTGCACGAGTGAAGTCAGAAATATCGTAACGGAAACGTTATAACGATAACATTGTGCAACGTAACATTATAACGGTTTCGTCACAACGGTATCGCCACAACGTATAAATAATAACGGTATCATCGCAACAACGTCGTGATATCGGAAACATAACGGTTTCGTCGCAACGGTAACTTTACAACGGTATCATAGCAACATCATAACTATAACGTCGCATCGGAATTATTATAACGGTATCATTTCAACGAAGAAGTCATAACGAGAACGCCATAACGAAATCATTACAACTGTATCATAGCAACAGAAACGTTACAACGGTATCATCGCAACGATAACGTCATATCGGAAAAACGGTTTCGTCGCAACGGAAACGTGTGCAAATTAAATATATTTAATTCTTCTTCTCTTCCTTCTTATCGTCTGCTGGCTGTTCGGTTTGCTGCTGGCTCGATTGTTGGCTGTCGCGTTCTGCGGCCATCTGTAAACAAAATATCGATAAAATCGTCTTTTCCGATTCGTAATCACTACATAGTATAAAACAAAGTCGCTTTCTCTGTCCGTATATCTCTTTGTATGCTTAAATCTTTAAAACTACGCAACGGATTTTGACAAGTTTTTTTTTAATAGATAGTGATTAATTTATTGGTTTTAGACAAAGCGGGCGAAGCCGCGGGCGGTACGCCAGTCTATACATATAATAAAATTGTACGAAAGTCAAAACTGTACATTGAAATTTTTTTTTTAATAATACTTGGAGCATGATTCAAAATCGATAAAGAACCCAAAAATATAGTTTGTCTGTATGTATGTCCAGGCTAAACTCAAAAAGTACTGCATGGATTTACTTCAAACTTGGTACAGAGATAGCTTGAGACCTGAGGAAGGACATAGGTTAGGTTTTATCCCGGAAATCCTACGGGAACGAAAAGTATGTGGGTTATTCTCTGACTACGCGGACGAAGCCCCTAGGGGAAAGCTGATATAGAAATAAAATATCGAATATTGCCTTTACAAAAAATCATGTACTAAACATAGTAACTTGAAATGTTAAATTCAAAAGTTGATTTTACTTTAGTTTTTCCTAAGATTTTCTTTACTGTTAAACTAACTCACTTTAAATCATGTAAAAACATAAATGTAGGAAGCATGAATCGTCCCCAAATATACGAATAAGCGGGGCTGATAACTGTCTTCCGTTACTATAGCACAATTGCTTGACCAATGTGAACACTTGGCTTACACACTGGCTCAAATATGTGCATACAAATATTATTATTTACTTTTATTATTGTATTTAAAGTTCTCCTAATAACCTTTTTTAAATATTTTTTTTTGGTTACATACAATTTATAGCTTCTTTTAAAAACTTCCTGCTTTGTATAATTACTTTAATACTGTCTTTTTCATAATTTGTTATTCAAATTTTTTTACAACTTTGATAGCGTTTTTCACTGAAAAAAAATCCTTTTTTTTAAATCCCTTTTCCCTTACACACCTGCTCGAACAGTTTCAAACTAGCTTGCTGCAGTTTGCTGTTCGCGATGCGTATAGCTTAGTTTCATTTGCAGATTTTTTACTAGATTGATACCATCTTTTCTCAATTTTGTATTTTTTCCACTATCCTACCTCCTTATACGCTTGCTTGAACAGCTTCAAGCTAGCTTGCTACAGCGTGCTGGTCGCCTTGCGGACAGCCTAGTTTTATTTGCAGATTTTTTACAAAATTGATACCGTTTTTAAAGTGAAACTTTTATTACATCGTCTCAAACTTTTTGGTCTGTGTAGCGCATGTCGCGTGACGGTCGGCTGCCGAGTAGGTATAAAGCAGTGTTCGGAACCGTACGATAATTATCGTACAAATACGATAATTTTGTGCCTAAGTTTCACTTTTACCGTGGTTTCATAAAACCACACAACATTTTTTTTCGTATTTTTTTTAGATTTTCCCCCATTTTTTTATAATCTTCTCTTACCTTCTTATACGCCTGCTCAAACAGCTTCAAGCTAGCTTGCTGCAGCGTGCTGGTCGCCGTGCG
>CAJQZM010034426.1:0-11702 GCA_907164665.1 Colias nastes
CGCCGGCGCGGGAGTGTTGGATCCGATTTAATTATATTTTCGCTTCAATTTTACAATATTAGCATTCCGTATGAGGATATTGTGTTTGTTTTTAATTTACTTTACAAGGTCGAGAAAAGTTTTCAATGGAAACAATGAATCCGATATCTGACCTTTCGCGTGTTGGTACCTAAGTACTGTGCAAAAGGATCGTCTGCTTTTTATGAAAATTGTTGTTTTTGTTACATAAATAAATAAAGTATGTATACGTGATGTGTGTGATAGACCTAGTTCGATAATGTCTCATATACTACGTGTATCGTAATTTGATGCAGCGTTAAATAGAATAGATAAAGCTACATTTTAATTGTATCATGCAGAGTATTGGAAAATAGAGCCATTTAAAAAAAGCTATACATTATCAAAATTTACTGAAAAAACATTTTCAAACGGATTCTAAAACCGATTACACTGAGCATTTATCAATAGCATTCAATTGTCTACTTATAAAAGATTTATGGTTGAATCAGGCAATATTAATTCGATGCAAAGGTGTTTCGTTTACCACGACTGCGGGGTGTTTATCCGTTTCGCAATTTATAAAGAGCAATAACAATGTGTGCTACATCTGACGGATAATTTCTCAAATACACACCTCGCTGTAGCGCTGGATATCGTTGGAATTAAATACCTTTTGGGCTATGGTTCTCAATGTTTGTTTGGCCTTGCCCACATTTGTACGAAGAGCTTAAGCAATATTAATAGAATGTGAATGTGTCGTGTGTAAATGCAGAAGGGAATGCTTCATGTCAAGTGTGTGTGTGAACTGTGAAATAGTAAATAGCATGATCTGTACTAAAGTAGTTCTACTAAGTTATAGTGCTGGATATACAGGGTGTCCCACTGTTGGTATACTAAGCGCGAAGGGACTTGTAGTCTTGCATGCACTGATCATGTAAAAAATACAAAAACAACAAAATGAAGTTAAAAAATTTTTGCTGAATTTTTCCTGAAAATCATGTTTTCTTCTCTAGCTTGGCGCAGCCGGCATATACCGCTTCGCTAATGTGAGCATTTTGTCTATGAAAACATAATATTGAACGATAGCTCACGTGCGGGTGGTAAAGTTGGGTGGGTTGCTTGTTATGGGTGTACACTTAGAGTTTTAAGAATTCATCTATTCGAAAAAAAAATGCGTCTGGAATTTTATAAGTATTTTTTACGAACTCAGCATATGCAAAACTATAACCTTCTTTGAGCTTAGTATACCAACAGTGGGACACACTGTAGAGTGGCGAAAAGCGTAGTAGTCGCCTCACACAATTTTTTTAAAGACGTTTACTATTATTATTGCAGTCTTATTGTGAGTGACAAATTAATAGAGTAGAATATTGTTTATTATAATTTTGTAAGGTTTTCTGTTCTGCCTTTCTGATAGTGAACCTTGAAAAACATAAATAGGTAGGTATGTCAGTTATAGGTACAGGATGTCCCACAATCGGTATACTAAGCGCCAAGGCATTTGTAGTCTTGCATACACTGATCACGTAAGAAATACTTAAACAACAAAATTACGGCAAAATTTTTTTGCTAAGTATTTCCTTAAAATTCATGTTTTCTTCTCTAGCTTCGCGCAGCCGGCATATAACGCTTCGCTGATGTGAGCATTTTGTCTATGAAAACATAATCTTAAAGTTTAAACGATAGCTCACGTGCGGGTGGCAAAGTTGGGCGGGTTGCTTGTTAGGGGTGTACACAAAGAGTTTTAAGAATTCATCATTTGAAAAGAAAAAAAAAATGCATCTGGAATTATATAAGTATTTTTTTACGTACTCAGCGTATGCAAAACCATACGTAACCTCCATTGAGCTTAGAATACCGACGGTGGGACACCCTGTATTAAGTTAAGTATGCGTGAATGATGTATTAATAAATGAATAACCTCATTTTGTAGGTATAGAAAGAATAACAGGATTGTACATAGATTTTTCATAAAACCCGCCTCAGAAAACTTTGAGAACCGCTGTCTCAAGGTCCATCGTACAATCACGGTTGCTGCACCCTTATTAAATGATAAGACATGAACGCTCAAATTATACCACTATTATGAACTGTGAATTTATTAAAAATACTTTTTTATTTACTTGTAATCTTAATAAATGTTATTAATTTATTTTTTGTTTTCGCCTCGATGAATACTAATGAAAGGGTTCGCTTGGATCGTCTACTCGAAACAAAAAAGGTATTTCTGACTTTCTGAGAACAAAGATTCGAAGAGATGCTATTCACGAGCTTAGGAAACATTTTCTTGTGTTATGTGGTAGATAATGATGATTCGTCTAGATATAATGTTTAACAATAAATTTACAAATTAGTAAGATTTCACATGAGTACGTTATACAATTAACTAATTATTAAGCTTTTTACACTATCCAAAGAAAAGAAAGACTTATAAAAGTACATCAGTCTGTTTTTAATAAAGCATGCCAGTTCACTTCACTGCACCCAACAATTTTATTTATCACTACATAGTATAAAACAAAGTCGCTTTCTCTGTCCCTATTTCCCTATGTCCCTATTTCCCTATGTCCCTTTGTACGCTTAAATCTTTGAAACTACGCAACGGATTTTGATGCGGTTTTTTTTAATAGATAGAGTGATTCAAGAGGAAGGTTTATATGTATAATAACATCCATTAAATAGTGGAGAAGTACTGTTATTTTTGAGGTTTCTAATGTGATGTCGTAAATAGGTAATTACATTTTTTCCGCTTACATTGCAAACGCAGGCTGAACCCTACGAATTTTATCAAAATAATGTACTAAGTATTGTACACATTGAAAAGGTCTACAGAAAAGTCCGTGATGGTATATGTCTATCTCTTATGGATAACCCACAATAACTTTTTTTTGTCATTTACTTTTTACGACAAATAATGGTTAATTTTCGAAGCAATTTTAACCAATACAGCATTAATCCTTAACCAATTAAATACCTTGAATACATTGTTCATTTAATATAGATCTATATGGCCCTTTACACCGTATGATTTAAGTGAATATTTTCGAAGATATTACAGATTTAAAAATTGCGGGACGTAGCGTTTGCGGCGGTACCGGCCGGCCGCCATTGCACCCGTGCGAAGCCGGGGCGGGTCGCTAGTCTACATATAAAATTTAAAAATAAATTTTTTACACTTCAGATTTTTTTAAATTAAAAAACTAATAATTAATTTCATACATTACAATATTATTTTAATGTTATATTACAAAGGCCTCGCATAAATAAAACTTTTCCATAAAATAATCGATTTAAGTATATGAAAACGCCAAAATTCAAGGTCCTTGTGACAGATGGTTAATAGCTGTAGCGACTTTGAACGTCCTTCCTCGCTTATAAATATTTATTTATTATTTTGCCTTAACAGCTTCGTGTAAATATATTGTTATTTGCTTATTGACTTTCAATCTCTATAAGAAAATTAAATAAGTATATAATACTATATTATAAAGCTGAAGAGTTTGTTTGTTTGTTTGAACGCGCTAAATGCTAATATCAGGAACTACTGGTCCGATTTGAAAAATTCTTTCGGTGTTAGATAGCCCATTTATCGAGGAAGGCTATTGCACAGTATGACAAGGAAATATATTGTAATACTGTGGCTATAGGCTATATATCATCACGCTAACACCAACAGGAGCGGAGCAACGCGGGTAAAACCTGCGGGCCTTCCTCTATAAATGGGCTATCTAACACCGAATGAATTTTTCAAATCGGACCAGTAGTTCCTGAGATTAGCGTGTTCAAACATACAAACAAACTCTTCAGCTTTATAATATTAGTTTAGATTCAGTAAATATGTAGTTAAAATATGAACTAAATCGCTCACAAAATATGGAATGGGCGTTAAGATACTAGAGTTACTACTTCATCTAGTTAAGAATGTTATTACAGAAGATTTTTTTTTTTTGTAATGGATAATATTGTTATTCTGTTGAGCTGTTGTTGATATATTTTACTATTTCGAAGTCAGTTTTAATTATTTCAAATGATGGTGTATCTCTATACACCATCATTTGAAATAATTAAAACTGAAACTCTCTCTAGAAAGATAAGAAGTGCAAGTGAATAGTTGATGATTTTTTACTATTTCCGTTACTATTACACCGTACCTACATAATTAAAATCTCAGAAGACCAATCGGCTCTCATAAGTTCTACGCTAAAGAACCAGAAGGTTCAACTTCCTCGAATCACATTAATTATTGCAAAAACATTAACCCACTTCTGCCTATAATTTAATTACACCCAAATCAATTTGCATCGCATGGGAACTAAATGAAAATTAACTAAAACACAAAAAGAAATGACAGTAAGGTAAAGGTAGACCGTATGGGAAAAAATAATGGCCTATACCTGAATCATCCGCACCTTGTGGCAAATTGAAAAGGATGCGCTTCGCCAAGCTAATAATAAATTCTCAAATAATAATAATTCATAAATAATAATCGTGGAGAACAAAAATAAAAATATACACGTCGAAATAATAAAGGATTTGGAAGAGATTTCACACGGGTGGATTTGTGGCTGTTTCTCTTTGGTACCAAGATTAAGAGAAGTAAAGATTAGTAAGGTAAGAAAATAATAAATATGAAATGGTAATAAAATACGTTTTTATTGCAAAATATTGAATAATTTTAACCATTTTCTATACTACTAGAAACTCATTTAAATTTTTAACACGCATACTTACTCTCTCCCATTCGACGCAGAATGTAGAGTCCAACTTCTTGAACATTTCCTATGAATGTTAAATTTTATGCAAAAAGATAGTCAATCATTCCCAATTATATCTACAAACTAGCTTTCCGCCTGCGGCTTCGCCCGCGTTTTCAAAGAAAAACCCGCATAGTTCCCGTTCCCGTGGGATTTTCTGGATAAAACCTAGCCTATATTACTCGTGGATAATGTAGCTTTCGAATGGTGAAAGAATTTTTAAAATCGGTCCAGTAGTTTATGAGCCTATTCATTACAATCAAACAAACAAACAAAGTTTTCCTCTTTATAATATTAGTGTAGATAAAATAAATTGATCTCTAAAATCACCCCGTGTGGTACCAGGTGCGCCACATAAAATTGTTTTTTCGAACAACAGCTATAATTAGGCGATACGTTACGTTTTTGTTTGGCCCACATTTCCCGATCCTCTAATTTTTCTATTTTTTGCCGCTCCTTTTGTAGTCGTTAATATGATTACACCGTTGGGATGATGGCTTCATACGTGTTTTAGGTTATAACTTAATTTGCCCGAGTTACTTATTTTTTTTTATTGTCTGACTTCCTGAGTGCGTCTGTCGTGCCTGTTTTTTGTGTTCAGTCGTTAGGTCGAGATGATTGAATGTGATGGCGGCCAAATCGTCGGCTCGTATGCTTGTTTCTACGTTGTACTTGATTTTGTTGACGCAGTTAGTTTGCGGTTTTTGTGAGCTTTTTCTATATGAGCGTAGTTTACGCGCAAACGAGGGAAGTAATAGCTAATGGTTAGATTTAATACACATATTCTAATGTATTCGTGGTTGAATATTGGTTAAATTTAGAGGAGTACGATTATGAAAAATATGCTTAAGACTAGTAGGAGACGAACTTGGAAGTATCATTGAAGGCATTATTTCACGCAAAGACCCTTTAAACCCTACCAGCTCGAGAGTCGAGACTCGTTCACAACCTCCAAAACGCGTAAATACGCGACTACGCTGGTAAATTAATTTGCACGCCGTAGAGCGGCGTGTTAGGGCATGGAAGGTCTTAATAATGATTGCGAGTATTCGCTTGACAAGCGCTTCGTGCGATCGCCTCGACGTGCAAATTACGGGAACACTTTATGGAACACGCGAGCGCTTTGCGGCGCGGCGGCGGTGACTGTCGCTCGATTTTTGACTCCAAATTGAAGGTAGCAATTGCTTTGCTATCAAATTGTATGGTAATGTGTATGTTGGCATTTAATGGAATGTGTCGCCTAGTTGGAGGTTAATTTTTGGAGAATTGTTTTCATATTAGATTACCTATTAGGATGATTAGGAATTATAGTATCTACAGCTTAGTGGTTGAAACTGAACAAAACGTGCGTTATTTGTATATGTTATGATGAGTAAAATTTCTTATTATGGTGCAACGTAGAATAAATGGATGTACTTAGGCACAAAATTATTTTATCTATTATTACAGAGAGTATGCTTACCTAACTTCTTTCTTACACAATTTAACGAACATTTAATTTTGACGATTGCGCGGCATGGACTAGTTTTATGGGCGTATAAAAATTGAATATTCAAAAACAGTAGTCGGCAAATCATATGAATCGCAATCAGAACACGAATATTTTAACGTCAATTGCTCTGTGAATCTAAATCAATTTTATTGGTCTCGGCTATGCCTCCACTAGTTAAGTAATTATAGGTTAACCACTTTTGAAAGAGCTCTATCACTTTTCGTTTGAAGGTGGGAAGCCGAATTTCGTTACATCGCACCTTGGTACGAGGGGTCTTGGATAACTGGTCGGTCCCACCGCTGCTTTGTATTATAATTTTTAAATCGGGCGATGAAAAATTGATTTCGGTTGATACGGTTTTGATTATATGGTTGGAGGTCGTTAGATAAAATTATTGGGTAGTGCTGGGCTCGTTTTGATTGTTTCCAGCTATGATTAGATTGGTTTGTGTATTATAGCCGAACACGAAATAAGAAGCCAAACCGCTGTTTATGTTTACCTAGTGTTTATGGAACATATTAGCTGACGTGTCCATTTTCATCGAAAGACGACGTTGATGGTATTTTATTTAATACAAACTGACGCCCGTGATTTTATTCGGTAATTCTTCTGCTGAAAACCATTACCTACATATTCTAAAGCAGAAGCCTATGATTATACCATAAAGTATCAGATCTGTTTCAGGTATTATTAAAACGCCTGCTTAATTTAACCTGCTAGGGAACGCATCCTAGGGAACGCGTCATCAAGACATACCTATCTACAAATCTTTATGCTCCACAGGTTTCTTCGTTCTCATCTCCGTCAATCATTCAGTCACGGTCCTATTTTATAGGTGTAGCCATCACAATTATAACCCATAAGTAATAGACAATATTAAAGAAACAATAAAACATTTCTTGTTCGATAAAGATGAACTTTGCAATGTAACGGTACATTTTATGAGTGACTTTTATAGTTTGTGAACAGGCTGTGTATTTCACATTTAATTCAGTCCCTTATTGACCCTTTTTAATTTCCTGTGAGAAGTATGGTGAAGTGAGTAACGGCTAGCGTTCACGACATTTTTAATTACTTAAGTTGCTTGGACGATGTTTTCTATTACTTTCCTGATTATTATGACTTGTTTTTATTAACAGCCTGCTGTATTTGGAAGTGACCTCTAGGGTAATAAAAGTGGGAGCAGTTTGAAGGTTTTAAAAGTATTAGGTTAATGTTTAGGTTTTTAACTTTTTATGTTAGGATTTGTGCATAGAGAGGACATTGTGTATGTCCTCTCTATGTCTGATATTTGTCTGTATGATGATATTTTTATAGTCTATTTAATATTATTACTTATGATACACTATTTAGCTTATTGGGTATTCAAAGATTGTGTACACTAAATCAAAAGCGACTCTACGATGGATGTTAAAATCTCTTTTAATTATTGTTATCTCACACAAAATATAGCCAAAATACAAGCTACCAACTAATTACTTACTAACTTTTATACCTATCATTAATGATCGATAAACACGAGAACAAAAGCCACATCCATCAATAAGCGAAAAATGAATCAAACAAATGGATTAATGACTTAATCAGAAATAATTTTTCATAAAGCTTTTACTGTTTGATGCGAAGCGAGATAAGGGTGAGACCAATGGAGGTAACTCTGCGACCGAGCCGACTCCGCAATTATAAACAAATTAACCCAAAAATCGTGCCTTCAATGGGCCACAATTGATGTAATAAAATTTTTTGGGTGCTTAACGATTTAAGGGCTGTGTCGTATAAATAAATGATCTTTAGAGTGTTGAATGATATCGCTGCTGTTAAATTTAACGCTGTACAACGAGACATTTCTGTACGTGTAATTTTAACGCTGAAGATTTACATAATGTTTTTAGGAAGCCGATTTATGTCAACAGATACCAATTATTTATGTTCACAAAAGATTAAAATAATTATTTATGCAGAATTAACTTCCATTAGGATTCTTTGAGTGACTGTTGGTTCTAGAATTTTATTAGCATTTTTATATAAAACGTATCTACCTAAATAGTGAATTCCGATACTAACCGAACATAACATACCTACGTACATAACTTTTAAACCTTGTTTAATTCAATAACTTATACACATTTAGAATATCAGTCATAATCTTTGTCAAAAAATTGTCCGACAACAAAATGTTTATTTTTAAATTAATAATACATTTATTCCAATTTAATTTCTTCGTTGTTACAGCCCTATCTGTTGGAGGTGTCGCATTATAATTAAGTGATTAGGTTAGTACGCGTGGCGGTGCGATTTGTATCACTGTTGAGTCGGACCGGCATTAGCTCGCTGTGGAGTTACCCTTATACGTTGATAATTACATGTAGGGTTGACACAATCGTATTGTTTTTGTTTTTAATGGTAATTTGAGACCTTTATTAAGATTGACCCGGCTGATTGAAATGATAGTCTCGTG
Source organism: Colias nastes (assembly GCA_907164665.1). Taxonomy (NCBI): domain Eukaryota; kingdom Metazoa; phylum Arthropoda; class Insecta; order Lepidoptera; family Pieridae; genus Colias; species Colias nastes. The sequence continues at coordinate 8,705 of CAJQZM010034426.1, forward strand.
TGCATAATATGAAATGTAATTTTGAAGTTTCTTTGACAAGAGTTCCTATTACGTAATATAAAAAATAATATGTGACGAATAAATTAAGTAAGTTAGGGTACTACTTATGTTTGATTTTGCTTCATGCTTCGTTAGGTTTCGTAGTATTAAATAAAATTATTTTGAAAATTTAAGTTTAATATACCTACCTATGTACCTCGGTATTTGGTTGATTATTCTAAGTTCTCAAACTGACTCAGAGTAGAAGAAGAAATGAAATGAAGTTAAATTTTAGAACGAAAAATGTCTTCCAATAATTTTTTCCATAAAATAACACCTACTAATAAAATTCATTAAAATTAAACAAATAAAAATAACTCAAATAGCTAGTGAGTGAAAGATTAATGTAGGGCGATAACTTGCTAATGAAAAACTTTGAATTGAAACTATTCAGAATGGATGACATCATTTGAATATGCAATTAGTTCGTAATTCATGGACCGCGCGGCGCGCCGCGCTACCGGCTTGTATGCTTCGTTTCATATTATATTGAATTCTTATTTACATTTTAGAATATTATAGACATATTATTTTAGTATGTTAACCCTTTAAAGATACATACTAGATTCTACTAATATTATATAAGTAGGTAAAGTTTACAAGAATAGTGTTTCTTATTCTATCACGCCAAAACAGTTGTATGAAATTTGGTACCCTCTAGATAGAGCATATAGGGTAGATACTTTTATTTAGCTAGTAAATAATATTATGTCAATACAGGACAAAACAAGTTACCTAATAACTTTTTTGCTCCTTTCTTATTTATTCTGGTATTAGTTAGCTACAAGACAACCATCAAGTCATATCAATTCTGTTAGAATGATATAATAATATATATGTTTCATTGGTACCTATATGAAAATCAACAAATTTCCACAAAGATGGACGCCATACATGACTAGTTAACATTTACTAAGCGATAATGTCAGCGGTTAGCAGCGCGATTCGACAAATGGACAATAATAACAGAAATTATGTTATTTTGTGAAAGTTCATTAAGTTTACATAGAATTTATTTATCATACATAAAGGTAGTGATCCGTAATCGGAAAATATTGGAAATTTTGGGTGACTTTGTATTTTGCTTGGAAATTGAACATATTATGTAGTTACAGGTAAAATCATGATGTCACTAAACTTTTTTATGTAAGTACCTTTTGTCTAGGGCTCTCGTTATCCACCAGTTATTCAATCTATGATATATTACCTATAAGAAAAATAATTTACATATGCCTGAATATTTAAGTCTGGGCTATTAATATGAGAAGATTCCAATTGATTTATGGCTAATAGATTCAATAACTTCTTATTAATTCATAAGTTATATCAATCATATCGTTCTAATATAGGTAATACGCGTGAAAGATTGTTGGATGGATGCAGGTAGGTATGTAAATTTTTCATGATAACATGTCTGATCATCTGTACCTATACCTATTACCTACCTATGTCTACATAATACCTATTATGGTAGGTAAGTAAGTATTTAGTTACAGAGATAGGTTACAATATGGACTACAAATTCAAAAGCCCTACGTATTATGATAGTCAAGTCGCCTCGTTTTCTAAATTGGAATTTATTCCTCATCTTCGTAAACGCGGACATTGGAAGATGAAGGAGCAATAAACTAGTAGGTACTTAAAAGAACTTTAAATGAAATCAAAAAGAAATTGCATCGAGACGAATCACACAACATAAACTCAAACTCAAACATTTATTTATTCAATTAGACTTCTTTTAGAAGCACTCTCGAATAGTCATTACATATTTTTAACGTTTACCACCGATTCGGAATGGTATATCTATGGAGAAGAACCGGCAAAAAACTCCATAGTTGCTTTTTTAAAATCATGTCAATATTGCAATAGGTACATAATGTTAGGTTCTATTATTATTTATCTATATAATGTACATAGACGTAGGGCTTTGCAAGCTTAGAGGAGGTGAGAGAGCGCCAATATGCGTAGAGCAGCGACGCGCGTCACACGTTGACAAATTGTGAATATTATATAACTTATGTGAAGAATACTAATAAAAGTGTTATTTGAAGTATTTGCTGGTTTAATTGAAGCTGAAGAATCCTGCGACAATAATAATAAGAACATTACAACGAAAAAGCAAAAATAAAGTCTTAGTAATTGCAATGTCACGGTGTTCACTGTTACAAAATGTCGGACACACATATCGGATATCAAAGGGCCGCTGTAAACATTTGGCGGATAATTTGGATATTTAATATTCATTCATTCAACGCTTGTGTATATTTGCAACGGTTGTGGGTTTATGGGTTTAAGAATTTATTCTTATACTAGCGGTCCGCCCCGGCTTCGCCCGTGGTACATATTTACGTTTTCTCTACATAAGAACCATCCTCGTACTTCAAGGAATATAATAAAAAAAGAATTATCGAAATCGGTTCAGCCGTTCACACGTGATGCCGTGACAACGCGAAACGGGTGCGGACCCGCCGCCTTTAGCTCACGCCGCGAAGCGCGTCGAACGCGGCAACTGATACACAAAAATAATCCTTATGGCATGATTCTGTATTCACGCGCGATGACTTATAGCGTATTTCATGTATAACTTTGGTGTTTCTACACCGATTTACATGATTCTTTTTTTATTGAATAGGTAATAATGTTAACTTTTTTTAATTAGGGATGAGTGAGAGTGTTGTAAACGTAAGAGTAGACAAATATAATCAGAAAGCTCCGAATTGCTAAGCTATTGAAGTTTCACCTGTTATTGTGAGTCAATTTTAAAAGATAGACATATGCTGTCTAGGAATTTATTTTTATATAATAATAATAATTTAAGAACATTTGTGTCGTACATGATTTCTATGTAGCTTTAACCATTAAGGCTGCACACGCGACGGAAGCTTAAAAAATGGAGTAACTTCTCCCGTTTTCCCAATATTTCCCTTCACTGCTCTGCTCATATTGATCGTAGCGTAAT
>CAJQZM010034428.1:0-33676 GCA_907164665.1 Colias nastes
AAACGTAAATTTATACCACGGGCGAAGCCGGGGCGGACCGCTAGTATGAAATAATATTGTCTTTCAGTCAGATTCATATTTGTATTATATTGTAATTCGTAATATCTATCACTTGTTGCACCTGAAGATGACGTAACGAAACCGGTCGTAGTTTTTGTAATAAAAAATTGAAATAAATGTGGAACAAGTGCATTGATTTAAAAAAACTTAATTAATAAATGCAGTTCCATCAAGAGGTAACAATTCAAAGTATAAAATATTATTTCTATCAATTCTAATTACGAAAGTTTAATGATTGTTGTTCTATTTATTTCAAAATACATATAAATAATCATTCAGCTATACATACATTATTTTCTTTCACTTATAATTGTGAAAGCTTTATTTAATAAATACTAAATACTTCCCAACTTTCTTTGAAAACATGTAATATTGTTAATATGCTTCCTTCATAGAGATATTTCATGGGTGCCCCAAGTTACATATTTATTAGATATTATTATCTACCAAGTAGCACCGCGTTGATGTCTTTTATACGTCATGTCTACAAATACTTGCAGAGTATTATAATTTAGAGTTTCTTGTGTTTTATAAATATTTTTACATCAACTTCAAGGTGTCATCTTCAAATGCATCATTTTTGAAATAAACATTAATTTGAATGGTGGTTTTGAAGGTTATGCATTCGATTCCTTACGTTACATACTAAAACGTTTTGGTAACAATAAGTAGTTTAACATTTAATTGTTATTAATTATTGGAAAATTTTGTATTTATTGTAGTAAAATTCCTAGCATTTCGGACTTTAAAACTAATTGTAGTTTCTCTGCACCAAATAAACCGATTTTAACGAAAATTTCTATAGGTAAAATAAATCATAATCATCTTCTCAAATGAATTGCATTTTTGAGTATATGTTATAGGAATATGATTAATAAATATACCTACATTAATAAATTAATGACATGTTACGTTACCTACTCAAAGATAATGTTACAAAAATCAAAATAATTATTTTCTTCAGTGATCAACTAGGTATGAGATAATTGTTTAATATTCACCAAAATCTCAATGTATTAAGTATTTTAAGAGTCTAATTATTTTTTTTATATTTAATAGTTTATTTCTTTCTTTCTTTTATTGCAATCTGTACTTACGTTATTTATTAACTGGAAACTGGACCTCTGCATTCTGCCGTCGTGTGTGATAATATGTATAGTCAATTGTAAATAAAATGTTTCTTATTTTTATTAAAGAGTTATTTTAACAACAGTGAAAGGTTAATTGCTGTTACAACATTATAAAATAAAAGACTTATTTTATTTTCAAATAATAATGTTATAAACCCTTCACTGTCTACGTATATATTATTTTCTCTTATCGATTTTTTACTTTGAAAATTTAATGCCATTGGACTTGAACATTGTATAAATTTGTTTGTAAAAGGATATATGTAATTAAAATATTTTTGTAGATATTAGATATTCGTACTACGTCGGCTTATCTTCATATGATTAGTTTTAATTTTTAATTATAAATTTTTAAAGAATAGGAAATATTCGATGGATTCGAACCCGCGTCTTCCGCCAAATCCTGCTTCGTGATCGAATTTATTATGTTCTTTAAAAAGTAATATTAATAAAGCATTCGAATACCATAGAACAAAAATATTAAATTCAGTTAATTTTATGTACCTATTTTTTGATAATATAGATATATAAAATTGTACATACAATGTGCAAGCCCAGAATTAAAAAAATTGCCTATCGACAATTATTACTTGAAACATCATGTCATTCATTCTCTTGATTCGTGTAAAAACTATTCTGTATTTTATTAATATTCATTGATAAAAAGCCTCAAAAAATCAACCTATATATTATCTTTATATTGGTTTTATCAAATATATATTAGATATTATTAAGGATAGGTTTAGGGGGTGTAGGGCTTTTTCTTCCCATGAAATCGGGATACATGGCGATGTACTGTCGACGCCCTTTGCCCCACCTAGGGGCCTTAGGATATTAAGTAAGTAAGTAAGTATTAAGGATAGGTGCAACAGGTTAATTAAATAGGTACATGATACAATGAAATGCAATAAAAATATATTCGCAAAGGCAGGCAGGGGGTAAAAAAAAAACAACAATTATTTTTTCACATTAAATTTATATTGAATGACAGATCCGACACCGGATACCATTTTTGTCAATAAACATCAATAAGGACATAAAATGCCAAGACTTTTAAAATGGTATAAAGTAAGGAATGACATAGGAATTTCAAATCTGGCATTTTAGTCACTGGTAACATAAAACACAAAATATTAAAAATCGCTGAGCAGTTCACATATCAATTGACATGTTTGTGTAAAAATATATAAAAATAAAACACACATATTGCATATAATAATAAAATACATTAAAACGGCATATTATTTTCTTTCGTTTGAAACAAAGTGAGCGCTGCTAGACTAATACTCCCTTTGCTTTATGAGAGAACTAATCTAGGAACATTTGTAATGTTAGAGATTTTTACGCTAATCTTACAAATGTATCACGCACCCTTTGTTAATTTTCTCCACAAACATATCAACGCAAAGCATATTATATGGAAAAATCGTTCGCTTGAGCGATGTACAGACCTGTCACCTAATCCTATGTATAAGTATAATCTATGAGAAACCTTATTCTAAGTCTAGCTTTACCCATGTGATTTCCGAGGTTTAGTTTGATGCCAAAAACACACACAATATCAAGTGATACCTGTTAAAGCAAGAAAATCACTTGAGTGAAGTTAGCAACGATGTGATTTCGCACTAAGCTTATAATAAACAAATAATAAAAATTCAACTTATGCAAGCCAATGTTGTCTGCCATAAAGTTTCACTGAAAAGGGAACAATCTTGTAAAAAAAAAACAACATCTTATCATATTTGAACTGTTCCGATTTTACTCAACTGAATGTAACAGAAATCGTATGGTAACTGACAATAATTAAATTAACATAATATCATACACAAACAAAATCACTGGTTACAGTGTCTCAAATCTTATAATTAATATTAACTTGTATTACGTAAAACTTATTAAAAATAAGTCTATCGATGAATATAATTGAATATGATAAATAACAAAATTTATCGTAGATTTTGTATTTACATTAGTTAATATCTAAATACTACTAGTGTGTGCTTTAAACAGTGTGAGGAGACAAATGTCCGCTAAAATATATTAGAAGACGGGCGTCGGACCGCGCAACTCCAGGCTTGTCAGTGTAAATAAAGGACATATATAATTATCTTTAAATAAAATGTGGAAGGCAAGACGAGGTATTCGGTTAGTTCGGCGACAGCCTCGAGCCCGAGGTCCGCGCCCTCACAACACATTCTAACCCTATTACTCGTTACTTGAGGTAGTTAAGTTTCATATTCTTTAATGTTTTACTATTACGTTATTGCTATAATGAAAATATGTTACACAAATAGTTCCTAATAGTATAGATCTTAAGTTTATTTTTGCATCCATATTTAATTAAATGTAAACACTGTATAATAATGTAATAAATTTTACCAAATGGTTCGTCAGTCAACTCGTTTATTACATTTATTTTGTACTTATAGTTCAACAGTCTATTTTGTTATTAATTCAAAACATTTAACCAAAATTAATGTGAGGTATTGTATATATCTTTTTCTATTAAATTGACTGACGAACTACAATAATTACAGTAAGAATCATCAACGATCAAGTCAAACTGGCAGTATTTTTATATTAAATATATTTAATATTATTATAAACTTCATTGAAATAGACGTGTATATTCTTTATTATCTTTTTGATATGATAAAATATAGTCGCTGATGAGGTAGACATGTGTAATTCTATTTGTATAAAAATATTTCTGAAATATAATCAACATTCAAATACAAACATTATCAAAATTAAGTCAATACAATGTTCATATTGCACAATGACTCCATAGTAAACGAATAATCAGTATGGTAAATAGACAATCATAGGGTTTCCATCCACGAGAAAGCGAAACAAAATATTCTACTGGTTATTATATATTTACTGGCATAATAAAATATTTGAGGACATATTATAGCTCTGTAAAATATTTATTTGTAATAAATATACATAATATTAGTTGATCGCTGCATTGTGTTAGATATGATTTATTCAACAACGAAAAAGAAATGAGACTATATCCATTGCCAAAAACTCAGGAACACTCCAGATCACAACCATTTGAATTAAATGTGAATAAATAACAAGACGAATATTTTGTAACGCCTGTGCCAAGGGGCCTTGAAATGTTTAATACATACTGTGTATTATTGTATTATCCTTTCGTATATTATATACAAAATGTGTATGTCTCCCATACCGCTCTCTACACGTACTCAATATTCGAAATATTTTATTTATTACTATACAAAAAGAAAACATTTACATTATTATATTAAATTATTGCTAGAGAATTTCATTATCATTAGGCTAAATCATTAAAAGTTAAATCGCTTCGCAACAGACAGTTGGCGGAATTAATTTGGCAACGTTCAGGAAGACTACTTTCCTACACTAACGAAACAGGAATGTATAAACTAAATTCGTTCAAATAACATATTGGTAACTAAATAGTGGCATAAATACTTTTCAATTCCCAAAAGAATCAGAATTTTCAAAGTAGCTAACTAGCCTAACATTAAAACAAATTTCAACAGATAAAATAATAGGAAGCACCGGAAAATACAACAAACAATAATTATTACCACGAATAAAAATTAATATCTGTAGAAGTTGGCTAAAGAGTGATGTTACGCACATTCGGCCACTGTACATCATATTCAATTAATAGGTACAATCGTTACAGAAATCCACTCATTAGTAGCAATAACTACTCACTCTTGATAAATTCACTAAAGACGTGCGTCTCGTCCACGCAATAAACCTACGTATGAATAGGTGATATGATGCCAATACACAATTTTTAGCAATTCATTGCCGAATTATTTGAATAATAGGTTTATAATAATTTTTATTTGCAAATAATCTTTCAAAACTATCCAAATATTTTATCTTGTCAAACGTCCTTTATCCAGCCCCAAAACTAGAATTATAGTGGTACAATTAATGATATTATTATCTTGTAATATATTTACACTGAAAAAATACTCTATGAACTCTCAGATTACACGCATAATTCTATCAACATCAACAATCAAAGGCAAACATATAATTTTAACTAAAATAAAACATTTAGAGTAAAAGGATATGTAATTAACATTAAAAAGATAGTCACTGGAATGACCTAACATATTGAATAAAGTGGTTCATATACAACTAATTATTATTTAATACTATATAAATTTTCATATGTAAAGTGATATGGATCGGTCTAAAATATTGCGGAATATTACTCCAACGTCATGTAATTATATGTTTAGTTTAGCGCCCAGACAACCAGACATGTAAAGTCACCTTGCACCGAAGACAAGGTTAGATTGAATGAACAACAAAAAATAAAACTGACGGAATGAACGCGTGCGTCGGAATCGGCTCCCGGCTTCTCTATAAGGACATAACAGATATATAACAAAACATCGAGCTTCAACGTCCTAAACTACATACATATATGAATATAATCAAATAATGTTTTATTTAGTATTGCCATCTAGTTATGATATGTGTATACGATACGCATAACTTTTATTTTTATCATCTATTTCAATAGCGTGTTCACGAAGTCGGGGATGATGTCGAAGAAACTGAGGATGAAGAGGACGATGAACGCAAATTCTTTTTGATGTGAGTATCGAAATGTTTTATCATGTGATCTTTTCGTATAAAGCCTTTGCCGCAGTGATCGCATGCAAATGGTTTGCAGCCCGAGTGCAAGCACATGTGACGACGCAAATCTGTTTTGTGATTGAACGATTTCGGGCATTCGTGGCATTTGAATGGCTTGTTGTGAGCATGCTTCAAGTAGTGACCCTCGTATGAAACATCGTCAGAGAAGCGCTTACCGCATCGATCACACTTAAAAGGCTTAGCTCCTGAGTGAAAAGTTTTATTGTGTTGCGTGAGATAACACGCTTTATTAAATAATTTATCGCATTCGAAACATTTATGAACGGTGGTAGGTACACTCTTTTTCAATTGATTTCTTTCAGTCAACGGTGTACTTGGTACCGTTGATGATATAGAAGGAGAGCCATGGCTTTCATTTTCAGCTTTAGCACTCTCTGGACTAGCAGGTGACTTCATTTGTGCACCATAATTTTCTTTGTTTGCATAATCCATAATATCTTCAATTTTTAGAATTTGAAGCTCACTAGAGTCACTTCGTAATACGTCATCTTCCCTTTTAATAGTTTTACCCCCTACAGCGTAACCATACGGATAAACCTTTATGTTATCGGTATTATAAGTAGTAACGCTGTCTTTAATAGGTTTGGGGAAATAACTATATTCATAATCAATATCTTGTCCATTTATATCAATACTGTTGTATTGAGGAGAAGAATGGACAGGATCAACGATTATGTAACCGGCGGTAGACTCGTCGGTAATAACTTGACCCCCCACGTTAGGTGATGTGACATAGTTAGAAACATAAACGCTGAAGCTCTGCGTTTGGAGCTGCGAAAAGCTAGGCAAGCGTCCACTGGCAGGCTGAATAGACGTTTCTTGTTCCATAACTTCGACTTCTTCTGGTGTTGATTCACCAAAAGTAGCCGGATTGGCTATAGGCAGATTGTTGATAGCCATATCCATAACGTGGGGGGCCATCCCGTTTGGGTAACTCGGTGCTATAGTCTGCTGAAAATTCTGACCCAAATATAATTGGGTGTGCGTGGGGTCCGGTACCGAAGGCCCCAAAGGATCCGTAGACCTCGGACTGTATGGGTTGACACCCAAATGACTGAACGGCGGCAGGGTGTGCGCCGTAAGCGCTGGAGTACTCTGGGTTAGAGCTGGAGTTGAAATATTGCTGGTTGACACTGATAGCAGGCCCCTCATATGGTGATTTTGAGAAACAGAGGGACCTGCTTCCCCGTTTGGGGGATTCGCACTAGAAGATATTGATGCACCTTTGGACCCCTGGCTGTCACTCGGATTACCTATCCCTGGCGGTTGACTACCTATATTTATAGGATGAGAACCTACTTGATGTTGTAAAGGATGGTTTACTAAAGGATTATTACTGAAATTATTATCTAAGTTACCCTGTTGAAGATGCGTGTATGGCGGCTTGGACTGCATCGCGGCGACCCGATGCGAGCGATCAAAACTTTGCGATGCGTAGGGTGATTGCAGTGCTCCGTCGTCGACGCCCCGGCTGTCGTCTGAGGGCACAGGACTCTGCGTGTTGGAGTCTGCGCTTTGCTGTTGCGCACGAGCTTGAAGAGACTCCCTCGTGGGATGATGATGACTCGAAATTGGCATTGTAGCTGGATCTGGCTGACCTGATGATCGTACAGCATTTTTGTGTAAGGTTGTATTGTAATGCCTTTTAAGATGCCCTGAACTTGTAAACCATTTGTTACAAGCTGTACAGTTGTATGTTTTTGGTCTTCTCGCTTCATTTGATTTCCAATTTGCTCCCTTTCCACCGATTGACGGTAATGCAGATGATGTAGGATTAGCAGGTTGTGTACTTGTTATCTGCGGTGCGTTCGGTGAATCATAAGGCCGGTACGGCGGTTTCATGTCGGAATTGGATGACGCTACGGGCCCTGCGTATTCAGACAGCGGTGGCATTTGCACTCCGGAATATATTTTTTGTTCAACGTGCATAAATTGTTTTTGATCGTGATGTACTGGCAGGAACTTATCTTGTGTGTATGCAAATTTCTGTTCAGGGTGAAACATTTTTACATCTGACGGGTATGGTTTTTGTTCTTGAAACATTTTTTGCTCCTTAAATAGAGATACATCTCCATTTATTTGTGGGTTGTTGTATAATTTTTGCGTTTCCCACGGCATCATCGGGACCGTTCGTGTATTTACTTCTCTTCCTTGTGGTTGTGTTTCTTCATATTGATTGTTTTGTGGCTCGCCTTCGTTACCTTGGTATACCACCTTTTGTGAATCTAAATCCAATATGTCTGAAGACTCTTCATGCTCTTCTTTTACTTTGACGTTTTCGTTTTGATAACCAGAGCTGTTAAATTGTTTACCAGCAAATGGTTGGAACGGCATTGCTGCTGCCGTAGGAGTAGAGCTTGATCCTGCATGAGCTGAGTTGCAATGCTCATTGAGTTGGACAGCAGAGTCGCATACAAAGCCACATTTGTCGCACTGATTTGGAGATGGTGAGGGTGTAGGCTGATTTAATGGCTGGCCATATAAAGGGCTAGAGGAAGATACTTGTGATACTCGATCTTGTAAATTATAAGGGTGGAAGCGATTTGATTTATGATAGTCTTGATTATATTGAGATTGATCCCAGTTAATTTGTTCTGAATGTTGATTCTGAGAGAAGTTTGAATGAGAATAATTATTACCATATTGTGCTCCAGGTGAGAAGGTGGTTTGATCTGGATTCTGATACGGTGATGGTGCACTGTGGTAGCTCTGTGGTGTGGCTGGGTGAGGAAATTGCGTAGACGTCTCCGGCGTAGCACGTTGTTGAAATTCAGGACTAGGTTTTGTAATCATGTTGTCACTGGAGTCTGCTGGGGCTGACACAGTTGTTTCGTTTTTTATTTTCGTGCCGTTGTTATTTTCAGTATCATTTTGTGAATTTTGTGTACCCCACTTCACGTATAAATTTTCTTTGTGATATTGTAAATGCACTTCTAAAGAATCAACAGTGTCCAAATAAAGATCGCACACTTTACAATGATAATCCCTCGACGGTAAGGTCGACGACACGGTATTGCTGTTAGCCATTTAAATCATTAATCCAAAGGAGAGCACCGCCTCCTCCAAAGAAAAAAATAAAATAAAAAACGGCACTCTGTTCTTCCACGCACATGTAGTCGTTGCTACACAAATCAAGCGCTACAGGTTAAAGTCATGGTCGCATTCGCGGCGTCTCCCTCGCGGTCCAACTTATGCCACAGTAATGTTTTCAAAGAAAGTTTTTCGCGGCATCGCGCGCGGGCGGGCGTCGGGCCACGTGCGCGCTGTAAACACTGCCGCTGTATTCGTAAACAACACTAAACTCCGCTCAACTGTCCGAGTGCACAAATTTTAATTCGATGTTTTACACAAATAATATAGTTTTTAAAGTTCCAAAATCAATGTTCATCGTAGTTAATTAACGAAACTAAATTGTAAACTTTTATCGTTACTTTGTAATCACAGTGAATGTTAATTGAATATCTTGGCACTTATTTATTAACAAAATCGCGACGTGTTAGTTTAGTTTGTAGTAAAGCGCGAACACGACGGGTCAGCCGCCGGGTACGGACGCTATGAACGTTTACTAGCAACTGACAGCCTTCCCGAAGTTGCCTTCGGGGGCATGACTTCAATAACAATTCGCAACGTCGTCCCCCACCGAGACACGAGTGTGAGCGAGAACGGCACGCCGCGCGCCGTGATGAAGTTATCGCTTCTTCGTCCTTTTGTTCGTCCTTGGCGGAAGCGAGAGAGCTGCGTGGGGGAGGGCGGGGGGTGCGGGGAACGGACCGGTCCTACTCTTTCTCAAAATTGAAATGCCCGGTCGAAATGTCCGGTGAAGCTGCGTCCGAGTGGGACAGCAATAGCACCCACCCTTATAATGCGGGCTGCCAGAACCTGCGACTAAATTTTCTAAATTTTAAATCTCGTTTTTTTTTCCAAGGCTCCAAGGAAGTAGTTTTAAAAGTTCAAAAATTTAATGATATTATTTTAAAAGTAATTGTAACATAGCAATTATGATGCAAAGTTTATGTAAATATTGTTTTGAATAAATTGTTGATTTGAAGGTTGATGCAAAACAGGTTATATGAATTTAAAGATCGTATCCTACTATTCATATAAGTACTTATAACGCCGATGTTGATTGTTTTAAAGTAAACATCTACAGTACCTACATGCACTATGCAGTGTCATTGACCAAATGAAATATAAGGTAAAACCACATACATTAATATAATTAAAAGTTTAATTCAATTTTTTCAACTACATACAAAATTTAATTACATAACAATAATAAAAGGGTTTATTTAATAAGTAACTTAATGTTTAATAATCGATATTAGTTCAGTACAACTAACTAAAATTATGAAACTATAGAATAAACACCAATAAAAAAAAATTCCGATCATTTAAATTTTTTAGTCCTTTTATTAATAATCTACCTAAAGCAATAGTTGAATGGAAATTGCAATTCTAGGTCGGTACGTTCCTTTAAACATTTAAAGTGCCGAAATAGGAATAATTTAAAAGCGGTTTTTAAGCTGAAAGCTGAGATGTGTTCTGTGGCCGGTGGACGGTCATGCAAACTATGGGGAGTGTCGTCATCGATTTTCTCGGACGATGCCGATCACTTCGTCTCCCCTACCGTTTTACACTCGGACTTTCTTCCTATCTATATTATACTTATGTTTACCGGAGATTATTACGCAGCTTTGTACTGGGGTTATACCTTAATATTTAGATTGAAAATGTTATATGTAAATGCAACATGAATTTTAATAAGGGTTAAAAATATTTAACTAAAATAGATTTTAACAAAACTTGTCTATTGTATCACAATACGCTTGCAAATATATTATTAGTACCTAAATTATTTCATTTTTTAATTTTATTCAGTAAATTTATAAAATACCGCCAGATATCATTTTTTATTACCTACTGTTTAAAATAATAATAAAAATGTTACAACAATTTGTTAATACTCTTTATGAATTTAAAATTTCACATTAGTACTGAATGTAAGCATCAATGTCCTAGAAGAAATTAACCATAACAAAGACAAATTATTTTTATAAAATTAAAAATACGAAACTAAGATAAAAGAACATTAAATTGAAATGGCAATTTTAACATTGCTTTATTAAAATCTTTTAATTATTAGGCACATAGGTATCTAATGAAGAATAGAAGAGTCACATCTATACTAATATTATAAAGCTGAAGAGTTTGTTTGTTTGTTTGAACGCGCTAATCTCGGGAACTACTGGTCCGATTTGAAAAATTCTTTTGGTGTTAGATAGCTCATTTATCGAGGAAGGCTATAGGCTATATACCATCACGCTACGACCAACAGGAGAGGAGCCACGGGGGTGAAACCGCGCGGAGCGGCTAGTTAATTATAAACTTTTTGGAACTTTTATTTCAATTACTATTTATTACGTAGAAACTCGTAATAATTAGTTTAATTTATTTATCAGGAAAAGCTCTTTATTAACCATTGCTTTTATTTTATGACGGATTAGCAAGAGGTATTTAGGTCAAGAAATGATCGCATCTTAACAATAAAATCCAATAAATTTCGACCACATGATAATATGTAACGGAAACATAAGTATTGAAATTTATTTGACAAATAAAATATGAAAATTGGTTTTAATTTATTTAATCTGATAAAAAGTTTTAACTTTTAAGTAAGTTATCAAACAAAAGTTCTATTGAGACTCAAAATTAAACATTAATTCATTCAACTAGGCTTCTCACGAAAGCAATCTGGTGTCGTCAATTAATACAATAATTAAGTGCTTATCACCAATTCGGAAAGCAGTGTCAAAGATATTAATAACTTTTCCACCCTCACTGTCTGATAACAGGAATCTTGTTGTTTAGTTTGTGTTGATGTTTGTTGATACAGGAAAATATCCCTATCAGTTGAGGTATTTCAAATAATGAGTGGTATACGTAGATATAGATATCCAGAAAAAATATGTTCTATAGCTACTTATCTACATAATTTTTAAATCTAACCAATGTTTTTCAAATGCAAAATGCGGCCTAAAGTACCACATGCAATCAGTACAAACCTAACAATTAATTGTTTTTTTTTTTTAATAGATGTAGGTACAGATAATAATGACTCCTATTTTTAAATCAAGTATATCATATCTAAGTGACGCGTCATACTTTTTAATGTCATTTTCTTACGTCTCTCAGTAAAATACTTATTTACATAATAAATAAAAATAATTACACTAAATACAATCTCCTAAATAACTCAAAGCTCTGATTAGAAAATAATTTAAAATGCGTACCTATTCATGTGTTTTTCTACTTTGAACCGCTTATAAGAGATATAGTAACAGCTACATATTTCGCCGAAAATCAAAGTAACTACAATGCTCATAAAATAATAAAAAATTTAGAAAAATTAAACTGAAAATATTTTAAGCTTAAACAATAATACTAAGCCCTTTTATTGCTTAGCATTTGGCGCTATTGTTTCTCAATGCACTAAACTTAACAAAGAAAAGTTCTATTACTATATCGCTTATCAGATTACAAAGAATTCAACACGTTGTAGTGGCGTTAATATTCTAAGTAAGTAATTAGTAGCGATAAGGGCATGTATACTACAATGCTATTATATGGTAACAGTGCTTATCTTATGATCTATATTTTAAAACTATAAGCGTGAATGGCTTAGGCTTAGTGTCGTAAAGCCTTGCTGACGCGATAAAAAAAAATAAAGCGCGATTTTAAATTTATAAAATTATTCAACATTTTTTTTTGTCTTATTATTGCTGTAATTATGAAACAACACAAGTTATGTAAACTTGGACAAAATTGCATATTCATATAATTAATTATATGTAATTATTTTTATATCGATATAATGTCCAGATTAATTAAACAATAATTTGATTGTTACGCTTAGAAGAGGCGTAGGCCGTAGAGGACGCTTCTGTTAGGATCACAAATAAATACCTACCATAAAACCATTAAGTTGGTACTTATTTGAGGGTACGTAGCTTAATCATATGTAGGTTATATAACTGCAATGAAGTTTATATTATAATGACTGAATCCTGAATCAGATAATTATTAGGTAATTGAAAAAACCACGCATGAAAAATTTAAGACTAAAAATGGTCCTCATGTTGTTTGAAAATGTCTTCATTTTGATTGAATGGATGGAAAATAAATGCCTCTATTGATTGATAATTTTGATTGTCTCTCTCGCGATTGAGAAATGATGAGAATACGAATGCGAATGAATGCTCATATGTTTCAAACTTATTCTAAAGTCTAAACGAAGAGGGAATTCTATTAATTCTAGCGTCATCCTCCTTTAAAGCGTATTTTTTTTACAATTGTTTATATTAAAATAAAAAAAAAATTAAGTATAAATACTTATGTAGTAATTATGTGTAAAGTTTCTCGATACTTAAAATAATGTTATTTTAATCTTTGGAGATTTCCCATTTTACTGTAACACTGGTTTTTCGAATAATTCCTACTAAATACTTCTATAATCTAATCAAAATTATCAAGAATTACAATTCTTTCTTGCGTTTCAGATTGTTTGTTATAAAATAAGTGAAATGTATCTCACCAGCACTTTTATCTTGTTTAACAGGATTGCCCATTGTTACCTTTTAGTCTCCGAAGTTGACCACGCTTCACCTTTAGTCCGGGATCGCTGAAACAATTTATAAAAGACTTTCTTAATCTCATTCCCGTCCTCCGATGAGATGTTTTGCGTAGTTCTAGACGTTGTTTTATCAAAATTGTTGTGATACTCAATGAAAGCTACATTCTATATTTAATGTGAGAAAAATGCAATATCAAATTATTTGATAGTTTTAATAGATAATGTTCTTGTATGCTTATTATGTATTTGTTTCTATTATACTGAAAAAAGTCGAGTTGAGAAATTACATATTAGTGTAGTTTGTGCTCTTACTGAAGAACATATTTTGGTACCTATAGGTATTTTAAAAGTATAACGTTTTTTTTTTTTTTTTTATTGTACAATAGGGGAGCGCTTGGCCACAATCTCGCCTGATGGTAAGCTGAGATGTGGCCTAAGATGGAGCGCGCTTCCCTAGAATGTACCTGTTCACTCTCCTCTTGAAGACCTCCAAATTGTAGTCATCGGGGAACACAGATTCAGGAAGCATGTTCCAGTCCCTAGCGGTTCGAATAAAGAATGACGATCCGAACCGCTTTGTCCGGGTACATGGAACGTCAACCATGTGGCGATGCCTAGAATCTGTGCGCCTCGACGAACGATGGTAAAAAGGGGATGGCGGAATTAGGTCGTGCAATTCCGCAGCGCACGTAACATATAAATCCCTCGGATATTGAATAAAAAACCTTAACTTCAACAAATTAACTATTACATAATGTAGATTAGGTATATTAAATAATTACATTTCATTTCTCCGTTCCCCATAGGTACCTATATCAACAGTAGGTATTAAAGCTTTAAAGGCTTTTGCATGTAATTTTTTTATAATTTTTGAAAAGGTAGGAAATAACCCACTTGTTACTATATTTGTACAAATAAATTATACAGAAATAATAATTTTATAAAGGATAAAAAGGATTGCGTCTTAGAACTGAGTACCTACCTACCTATTGCACCCCAAAAATGCAAAACGGTAATAAGGAAATTATTTTTTTTCTAATATCATGAATGGCGACTAAAGCTGATTATTCTTATTGCCCTACCCATATAATAACAAAAATCATTTAAGGCTCGCCCGGCTTTATTA
The DNA here is from genome assembly GCA_907164665.1 of Colias nastes. Lineage (NCBI taxonomy): Eukaryota > Metazoa > Arthropoda > Insecta > Lepidoptera > Pieridae > Colias > Colias nastes. The sequence goes on from CAJQZM010034428.1 coordinate 14,630, forward strand.
CCCGAATTTATCGGTAAGCAAGGAATAGCGATTGTGACGTCAAAATATTCTGTATTAAAATTCAAAATACTTCTACATTAAAAAAATGTATTTGAAATATTTACGCGGAATATTTATTTTTGACGATAGAAAATATACTTACATATACCGCGCTGCGGAAGTGTCTCAGACTGCATTATTGTGTATCAAGCAAATAGCATTTTACATTAACATGCCCATTCGAAAAAATAGATATTTCAAATAGCAAACAATTAGCCTATTTTTTCGAGCCCAGCCAAAAACATACACACAATTTCGTTTTACAAAATATAACACAAATTTTGAGTACTAACTCGAAGTAAAGCTTTATATCATATTATATGACGTTAGGTACCTATACCAAAATTCCAAAAAAATTGTTTAGTTATTTACAATGTATTCTTTTTATTTATACATGAACCTTACTTCTGGATCTCTACATTGCACAGCTGTAAGATCAGCAGATCGAACATTTTTTCTAGCATAAAATATTAATTCAATGCCCGTCATATCGTATGGTGTCAGTTTCATAACAAATAGTATAACTATTATAGGCGAGTAGTAATTAGATTCAGTCACCGTTTTGACTTTAGTGCTGAGGTCACATTGATGGAAGTAAATTCTGCGAACGCTCCCGTTTCAAGTCCGTATTCGAATTGGCCAGACGTGTTATTATTTAGCGATTACTAATCGTTATTTATACACGATGTTTTATTGATGTAATACGGAGAGGTTTGTAATAGGTAGCGTAGAATGTAGATTACGTCCTGAATTCACGCGATAGCCCTGACTTTTTAGCTAACGCATGGTGTCTGAAATAAAGGATAAATGTTTAAATTAATAATTAATGAATAATTATTATGTATCGCTATTTTTAGCAAAGCTTTTTGAAATTTTGCACTAGATGGCGCTATGCTGAAATTAGAAAATAAAATACTCCATTCTACTTAGTACTTATACTACAGTTACTACCTATAACTAATACTTACCAAAATATATAAGTAACTAGGTACTACTAGAATTCATTGTTACAAAAATATCTCATAGGATCCTGGATCATCCTGCCATCATGTGGCACCATTAATCGTTGTTTATGACCAAATTTTTTTTTTTATTATACTAAGTAATACAAAACAGAAAAGGAATTAAATTTTAAATCCTTTTTTATACTAGGTACCTTTATTGCAATAAAATTATTTTGTCGATAAATAAGTTTGAACTTCATCACAATAATATAGGTACGTACGCACATTCGTGCAGGGCAGCAAAAGAGAGATCTTAACTAAAAATTTGAAACCCAAGCGAAGCACCCAAATTGCGCGACGTTGTCAAATTTACCCGGTGCACAAAAAAAATACAAATGCATCTAGCAACATCGCATTATCACGCACACAGACGCGTTAATAGGTTAAGTCACGCAGTATAAACGAAACGCTTCTTAGAAAATCACACTCACACAAAGAACATTTCTATTCTGTGTTATAGAATAGGTGTCTATTGAAAAAAAACTGAGTCGAGCATACAGATCACGAAAACAATGCAGCGTCTCTGCGGACGCCGCAGTCACGTGCAATTTAAAACTTTTCTCGGAGCGTGTTTGAAACATCGTCGTCGAATAATCCACGTTAATGAACTAAAGTATCTTTACATGTTTTAGATTAAAGTTTCTCTACGCTAAGCATTTTAAGAGACGAATTTTAGGTACTAAAAACAGTGAAAAAAAGTTTCGTCATGTTACCTAAAGCTTTCATTCTACAAGTAGATATTATAAATATGTGTAGAATAATGTTTTCTATTGGTTTTGTATACTTAGGAACATCGTCTTAAACTTTACAACGAATAAAACCTTTCTTTTATATCTCAATACAAGACCCGCGTAATTCATAACATCTCAAGACTGAGTCGTTTCCTTTTTATTTTTATTATTATGTCGTGTCAAGTAGGATTATATTAACTGGCTACAAATTGTAAGTAATTTCTAGCTTTATGTTGAATAGTAGTGTACCAAGTAGGAGCTTAAAAATATTTCGATTGATTCAATACAGCATTCTCCATTTTGTGGTTAAAAATATTTAAAATACGAAATCGTGAATGCTCTCGATTAAAGAATTCGTTGCTTATAGTTAGATCTACTCACGTATAAGGGATGGGGTGCATAGGAATGCAGCAGATAAAAAACGATTTACAGTTAGCGGGGGTGGCGCAACCGGTTTCTATACACAACCACTGTTATTTCATCTCAAATGTTTCGTTGGGACCATGCGAACTATTGTTTTATTTTTAAATCAAACTTACAAATCTGTGATGATAATTTGAATTGCATATAAAATCACGCGTTTTAAAGTTTCGTTGTGTAAACTATCGTTTCGTTGTGTATTCTTATACCTATCTAATATTACCTTAAATAATTAACTTTACGTCTATACTAAATAATTCTTTTTATATTAACAAGATACAAAGCATTAAGGCTTAGATTGTCTACTTAATACGATATATTATGTTAAATTTAAACCGATTTCCATGCGAGTGGCTGGTCATCAATTTACTGAGGGGTGGTGCGGGACGGGCGAGCTCAGCCTCATCTAACCCCTTATTTTACATTTCACACTCCGGGAAAATCGTTAGAGAAATCTGCGTAACGTACATGTCCGAGACATACGCACACACGCACACCACCGCTGTAAGCGCGCGTCCGAGCCACCCCTGCTTACCCCCTTATATCGATCAAACTTCAAGAAATCCTCTTACCTATACGTAGTATACTGATTACATGTAAATTGAAATTTGGTATTCATCTGCGTACATCTGTAGGTAAAGTAGGTGTTTGATAAAATGCTGTCGTTATAGTAGGTCATCTCACAAGTGCCAATTACGTTATTGCAAACTCCTAAAGCTTCTTGTATTAGCTATGAAACTTCAAAACATTTTTGTGAACCTAAAATAATTAAGAAGTAATATTATAAGTCTTTAAGAAAAGTTTCAATCTAGGACGTGTCGGTTGCAAGTAGGTATAATAAAAATAAGAGGTAATCGAATTTGTAAGCTATAAAACTGGAACGTGTATTCCGCAAGAAGACTCGGGGCGCAATCTAGGAGCCCAGGCGATCTATTGAAAGATGTCAGCCCAGGGAGCGGCGAGCCGAGTGGTCACATATATTATTACCGTACAATGTCACTATGCAAATGTATGTAGGAAGGCTTTGTGTGTACGCACTTACGCATACGGGGTGGCGGGTGTCGTCTCCACACAATCCGCTTTCCCCGGCAGGCTCGCGCCGACTCGCGCCAAAGATGGTTCTACGCATGTGAGTGTACACACGCGGCACTTTCTCTTCAAGCTCGCCACTGGCTTTTAAAGAGGGTGGAGGGTGGCAGGGGGTGGCCAGAGGGCGAATCGTTCCGAACGGGTAACCTCGGGGGGCAGCGGACAGCGTGGACTCACGTGCGCCACGTACAATTGAAACCATGGGCTTGCTTTTGCAGCGTAAGATCCAGCACTCTTGAGGGCTGCAACTTTGCGACGAGCTTAAACCGCAATGTCAGGAGCAACAGGTCTCCGACGAGATCCTAGCTATATCTGCAGCATCACCCGAAATACGACCGTATTACTCTTGTTTTACGATCTCCTATAAATAAATATTAAATTTACTCGATTTGTGTAGGCTACAAGCTATTTACCAGACTATTGAGAAAAACATGGTTGCAGTAGGGTAGACTGGGTACAGTAGTGACAATTTTAGTTTGTCCGCCTATATTTTTTAAATTATGCTAATAATCTGAACAAAAACTGTGTTATAATGTAGGTAGTTTATTCATTGGTTAACGACTTAATGTCAAAACTTTAGGCCTAAATCAAATAGTTAAATTATGAAAAATATTTATTTAAACAAAGGAAGATTGTCACAATCGACCACATCCCAGGGGCGGTTGTGACAGTACTGGGGGTCAATAGTAACAGTATGAAAATTATGTGAAATGATAACCCAAGAGGATAGAAATGCTCTAAATGATCACGAAATACTTTTTCATGACTTTACTTATTACTTACATTACAAGAAATATTTATTTTTTTATAATATGACTCATTTAACAAAAAATACTTTCCTTACAAAAGTGATAAAATCTGGTAACAGTTTAATCTTTCACAACTTTCATGGCACTATAGTATCTTTAGATATATTATCAGTCTCCATTAATACTGACTTTCTATAATAGTCTTCATTAAAAATTAGTAAAAATTACAATACTTATCAAAGAAATGTCAATCACATTCATAATCACAATAAAACTTATGTTTGTAGGAACTCTACTTTACTTTGAAACAAAACTCCAAACGTAATAAAAGTGCTCATCTTTCAAATAAAAAATAAAAATATTCTCATGGTATCTTTCAAACAAAAAAAAAAACAAAAAAACAAAAACATTCTCATAGTAAAGTAGTAGGTAGCTATGCGAAAGTCTATCAAAATAAGTAATAATCTGCAGCACTGCGCAAAGAAGTCCTGCGTTTTACTTCATCATACGCATCTTCGTACTGCGACACAGTACACGGTACACTCTTTGAGTTTTTCTGATGCGATTTCTAGGCATCTAAAACAAAAACAACAGATTTTACATGTCACAACCGTACCCGGTTAAAGTGTCACAACCGTAACCAGAGACTGTTTTTATAAAAATACAATCACCACGCCAAGACAAAATAACCTACAATAAATGTAATTATTGATATTAAACTGCTAATATGTGACTTATATCGATGAATAACACTCAATACCCTATCAGCATAGATATTACAGTAATTTGGAAATGAAAATGAACGAAAAAACTTACTTTTTGGCGGTTAAAATCAAAATGGGCTTCTGCTCACGTACTCACTGCGCGGAAAATGATGCAACCCTGTGAAACAGGTTGAGACGAGCAAGCCGCTCGTCTTTCCCCTTGCATGACCTCTGCTATTCCCTATATTTTCGAAAATATGACGACTGTCACAACCGGGACCTGGCACAACCGTACCCAGTCTACTTGTGCGCCAAGTGAGGGAGGTGAGGGTTCCGCTTTATTAAATGTACTCAGCACCCTCAGCAAATGATAACACGCTTCCAAAAATACCTGTAATAGATGTTAATTAGCGCCGCTCCGCACACTGCAAGAAAAAAAATAATTTGAACAAGTCGTAATTAGAGATGTTTACGTACTGTTAAACAAATATTTACTTAATTTTTAATATTTTTTCCTTTTTCCGGCAGAGGGTCGGGTTTAAGCATATTTATTTTTCTCGAGGCAAAGGAAAAATTCTGAAATTACATCTGAACGTTGAGACTCAAAGAGTCGGATAAAATGTTGCGGATACCTACGATCTTTACTTTAATTTGTTAATATCGCCTTCAAATGTGGAGGTTTAATATCGTACTTACTTACAAATATCAGTGGGTCAAACGTCTTGCGAAAATAAGTGCGAAACTTTACATATAACAGGCACAAATTTAATACGGTTTTACTAAGTTAAAGTATTTTAAGCCCCTTGTTTCTTAAGTGGGCATTTCCATATATCACTACATAGTATAAAACAAAGTCGCTTTTTCTGTCCTTATTTCCCTTTGTATGCTTAAATCTTTAAAACTTCGCAACGGATTTTGATGTGTTTTTTTTAATAGATAGATTGATTTAATAGGTGGGTTTTAGTGTATAATTTATTAGGTTTGAGACAAAGCGGGCGAAGCCGCGGGCGGTAAGCTAGTTATGTATATTTCATGGATCGATTTTCTTTATGGACAAATAGGTCCATAGCCTATTACTAGATACTATACTAGGGGTTCTTTGAAAATGTCCACTAGGGATCGAATCCAGACCCCCATTCATGCACTAATGAGTTAACCTCTTGGCTAAGATGACGGTCGATACGCCGATATGATATAGATAGATTCTTTGTTATTCGTGTACCTAATGGTACTATCAGCGTCAGTAATGAGACAATTTAAAATCATACCTAGTATTTAAATACCTGTATCATGTATGCAAATATCCATTAGGTAGGTAAATATAAATTCATAGAAATAAAAAAAAAATTGGAATATTGAATACGATTTGCTAATATTATTTACTAGATTGTCTACTACGAGAAAATTCATGCTAATTACCAAGATTTTTGTTTTCAGGTAGAATTCAAAGAAGTTTAGCCGCACTGCGTCACCCCTTTGATAAGGCTGATCCACACACTCCGGTCGTATGACTTTCTCGATAAAACTTAATTAAATTCTCTCCCCTTCGCGTTCGAGCGGCTCTCGTAGTACCTGCACAACTTTCATGCCGGACTTACAAATAAACAATTTAAACAAGATAAAATTAAATGGTTTTTTCAGGGGAGATTACGCTTATTGTCATACTAGCGTGAAAAAAATGCTTTAATTTTATGTGCCAATATGTAAGAGGGTATATTTCTCCAAAATATATTTTTATCTGTGTGTTATTACCAACTTTATCTAGCTGAGTTTGCATTTTTTGCCTCCACTCTTTTGTCCTTATTGAACTAGCATACAAAGTACCTAGTCAATGTTTTCCTCGATATTAAACCTTCCTTTAAAAATGTCAATAGGTAACTAGGTTTCTTTTTATAATGCGATTTTTTTCGTTGTTAATATAAGTAATAAGCATGTAATAAGTATAGAATTCCCAATTGGATTACCATACTATAGAAAGGATAAGCTTATACGGTCTACCTACCAATTACCATAAATACGCAGCATCATAACCTTTTAAGTGATTCCCTCCAAAACGGTCTAAGAATCATACGTAATTAACAGCAAGCTGAAACAATAAAAGATTTTCCTTTCTGCTGGAGCGATTACATTTTTAATGAAATTCTTTTATTGCATTACTTAAAGTATTTTAAAACAAACGGAATGGACTTGGTGTTTTTCAATGACGTACTTAATTTTACCGTAGTAAAATACTTATTCTTCAAAAGTATAACTAGAGAAGACTTTAATATTACTATCACTTTAAATCAATTCAATGTATTATTATACTGCCATTATGTCAACCTTCAAAAAGGTATAATTTCCATATCATCTTCAATTACCTTCGTCCCAAAATAAAATCAATAATCTAGCTATAACGAGATGTCCAATATGTAAGCAAATTTCGAAGCGCCCTCAACCTGTTCCATTTCCTATGTCCGCATAATAGATAAATGTATACTCATATATGTAAATAAGTACCTCGAAAGCGTACAAGACCCGATATATAGTTTAAAGCTATACATACAGGCTTGACAATACTAGCCTCCCCCACACCAGGATATTTTACTTTATCTGGACGTGGCCCCTTAGGCGCGTCCTAAACACCACCCAGGAAGGTGGCGCACCCCACCTCCCTGCCCCGGAACCACCTCATAGTACACACCATACACAGAGAACTAATTCTGCCAACCTCTATAAACTCATATGTGTATATAGACTTATTTAAATACAATTTAGAGCGGTACCTCTGCTCAAACAACTAGCCGAGTGGGGCTCAAATCACTTTAGCGAACGTACCTATTAGTTTCGATTATAAAATACGAATTAAGTACGTTACATTATATTTAAAAAAGATTGACTGAAGTTCCTTCAATTACAAATACAGAAAAGTTTACAATTTAAGTATTTAATAAATTCTAAACTTCTTCTTAATTAATCTTTTGCAGTCGCACATAAATAATTGTTTAATATTTGTTTACGTAATTAGTTAAGCATTTATTTATTTTAATAATTTTCTTGCTTCCTTATTGAATTTCAGTAACTACCTAACTGCCGAAAATTATGGAAAAGTAAAATCTTTGTTGATGTAGGTACTTAACTCACTACCTAGTTATTTCCAAAAATCAATTTTAGCATTCAGCAAAAAACTTACTTTTTCCTGATGTCCGGCAGTTCGTGCAACATGATAAGGAAAACAAGAAAATTACTAAAATAAATAAATGCTTAGGTACGTAAACAAATATTAAACAATCCCTCCTTCCACCCTCCTCTAAGTCCGTATATTGTAACGGTCTTGTACATTCAACGGAATCATACTTATCCTCCGTGGATAATATGAGCACCTACGTTTATTTTGTAAAAGATGTAAATTGATTTTTCGCGGAATTTATTATTAGTACCTATGCCCTGAACTCTAGGAAAGGCTATGTCTTTTAGCGATTAGGCGGGTCTCCACAGACCAAACTGCTTCTCGCGAGGCTGCTCGCTCTGTAGGGACGCGCCTATGTCGATACCTCATGTTATTTTATATATTTTGTGTCAGATTGATCGATATAATTAGGCAGTTATTTTTCAGTGTGCAATTATTTTTTGGCAAGCACGCCAAACAAAATATATACATGGTTCGAGATAATGCATAGTTTTTAGGCACTTCTCGATCAGCCAGATATAAACTATGAAAATCTCAAATTGGTAGCTGAATAATTACTAATCATGTTAATAATTGGATAAAAATTAATAATTATCTACCTACCGTATAATAGGTATTAAAACTTTATTTAATAACTCTATTAAAATTTAACAATCTAGTAGCCACCTATGATTAGGTAAAATTCTATTTTTTTTTTCTAGCTAATGGTTTAAACTACTGATCTGGAGACTGGAAATCAATAGGTTATGGAAATAAAAACACATTTGAGAGAAGAAAGATTTAATAAATAGATACAATAACTTTACATCTAAAACAGTATCAGATCAAGGTCGTTTTGAAGAAATTATTAGGAATCACGAATTGACTACACAGGGCCTTTAGACAAACGTACGTAACGCCATGGAATAGAAACTGCTAACGCTTGGCTAACGCAATTATTGACATAAGCTCATGACATTTTGGTAATGGTTCGGTCACACTACCAACGACGACGACGACCACGAATCCTTAGGCAAAACATCATACGCTTATGTCAATTTCTATCGATAGCTATTCTATCTATTCTATTCCTTGGCGTTTTGACGTTCGTCTCGGCGCTCAGAACAGTAAATTTATATAGAATTTCAAAAGTGACATCAGAAATGTAGAATCCGTAAAGGATTAATAATTTACGACATTTACAACACATAATATTACGGTTAAGTTCAAATTGCAGGGTGCTATTAATATGTTATCAAACTTCACAAAGTGAATTTAAACATCGACTCACAACGTTACAATAAATTATTTAATAGTTCGAAACATTTATTAGGTAATCAGAATTGATATGTACCTAATACACAAAAATGGTGTCACTAGAAACACGAATAAGTAGATATTAATATTTAGAATTTAGAATTAGTTGTAGGTACACTATTGCTTATAAGTACATGATGTTAACATGATTTTGGTCCTTTAGAAAGAAAGATACGCTTGTAAAGATAATTTCAAATGCACTCCCGCCTGCTCCCCTATACAAAAACCAACCGACAATTAACATGACACTAGAACCACAAATAAAGATACTTTGGTCAATTGTCGATTGGTTTTTTCCAATCTTCCACGAATAATCAAACTATAGTGTTCGACAAAACAGCTTCCATCAAAACGCATTCGGGAGGCAATAGCACCCTGAGTTAAACGTAAACACGTACGAAAATTCTATAAATAATAATAACCGGGTAATTCATACATAAACCTAAGAGACAATATAACTAATATTGTAATAATCTCGCGGGGTATTCGTCGCACCATAGATTTAACATGTGTAATATTTAAAAAACAGTGAAGAAAAACTTAGCGAAGAGAAAAATATTATTTAAGCTTATAATAGTGGAGCAAAATCATATCTATCTAGGTGTTTAGAGATAAATTGAAGCTATAGTTTGTAACTTGTAAGATATAACCGTTTAATATTATTGGTATACCTAATAGTAGGTATATGAATATATCAACTTTAGAATATATGTTAATATAATTTATAATTTATGTTAATGAAGCATCCTCTATCGTATATTTCTTTAACGTAATTAATCAGTGATACCTAAACAGGTACCTACGGGATAACAAGATACTAGAAAATTAACCTCAAAATGTTCATTTAACTACGATACGAATAAAGGCCAATTAAAGTACTCATTAAAATGTCTACAGCTTAATATACTGGAAGACAGAAAAAATTAAATTTCCTTATTGAATCAAAATACTGTTAAATTTTCTAACAAACGGCTTAATATAATGGTCTGGTGTATTTTTCTGAACATTTTTATGTATGATAGGAATCATATTACAACGTAAGGCGATTAGATATATTGGCGAGATAATATATTTTGATGGTATATTTCTTTATTATTCATAATTATTTATATTTTAAACTTCAACCGCGTTTGTATTTTTAGAATATGATTTTATTGGTAAACTTTGAAATATTTTTAACGCACAGAATTTTGTCTAAGTTGCATGCGAGGTTGCCACGCTGTGTGTACAACGAATCTATTGTTCAAATCGAAATGCGCTGTTGCCAAACCGTATATACCATGCTTTTGTGCGCAAAATACATACTTCAGTCAACAAAATGTTACACAGACAGAATTATTTATTAATTTCAATCTCGCCTTTACCGCGTTTGTACGTATAAGCTTTTTTATGTATATAGTAACATTATTAAAGTGTAAGGAAGTTTAAACCTATTCTCTAGGTTAATTTGTCCTACTAATATAATTTAGAAGTAGTTTTCGTGAGGTAAAGTTAGAATATTAGAAGTGAGCTCAAGAAGTGAAGTAGTGATACTTTAGAACCATTAAATTGGAAAGTATTTAGAACATTCTGATAACTATAATATTCATAAAATTTATCACGAACATCTAACAATTGATACGCGATTAAAATTATCTATTAAAATATTGATCTCTTTTACATTATAACATTAAATGATTTAGATATCATTTAACTAATTCGAATCCGTGGGTGAATTGAGATATTATAATACAAACAACATGCAAAGCTTTTTATAGCAAAAGCCTTTATTTACTTAATTGTTTTGAATAAGTGATGTGAAGTATAGGGTCGATTATCATTTTAATTTCGTGTTAGGTATTTGCTAATGTTGTTTTTTTTATCACATTTCAATTAAAATATGAACCAAAAGAGAAGGTACGCTATATTCCAAGAGACAAAATTTAGAAACAGCGCCCTAAGGTAGTCATCAAACAACGTTCAACACACATTTCTCTACACCAATTTCTGCGTTACACTATAGTTTATTAAATTTAACATTTAATATAATTATACACTCTTAACACGGTCCATTTTGCAATACATCGTAATATTCGTTTTAAAAGTATACTTAGCTATAGATACGTATTGTAAATATTTTGCTTGTAAATATAAATACAAAATAAAGTAACGGCTTATTATTTTTCAATACCTAACTTAAGAAGGATCTACTTACATTATTGCTTATCATAACAATGTACTGACATTTATTGCATAGTTTCAGCTATATTATATACAACACGTATAAACGATAATATTCATTATAAATTTAGTTATTACTTTTTAATAATTAAATTTAATTATTACAAAATCAGATCAAATGAAACGTACGCAATGGCAGTGCAAGTGTCCTTTTAATCATAATAATCATCGAAGTGTTTCCAATTGAACCCTATACTTTACCATCATTTTTTGCCGAATATTTTTGTTAAGGACTAGATAATAAGATAACGCAATAGAAAAAGAGAAATGGAATACACAACAACTAGAAAGACGCGATATAATGTAATTTAACTTTCAAACTTATAGCTATCAACTAATGTATCCATTGTCTTAAAAATCGGCGCAAATACAATCGATAAACATGAAGCTAGAAATAAATTATGGCCATTATTTTTTTTTGTTTTTTTTTTTTACATTGAATAAAAATTGACATACTACCATGATTTTATTTGAAATTTATACTATCGAATATAGATGAAACCTTTACAATTATCCTTTTTTGGAAGAAAATGTGAGACACAATTTACATTTATCACTTTAATCGTGTCTATATTACCTTAATAGAAATGAATTTATCGATGCTTTTAACATGATTATTTTAGTAAGGTTTGCACTACTTGATTTCTATGCAAATAATGAAACATAATTCACTTAAAAAGAATGACCTCCACATAATATATTTAAACAATATAACTCAGCGCTACATCATTATTAAAAAGAACTCATAATAATTATATTAGTTGTGCGGAAAATCAAATTGTGCATTACAGTACAATATAAGATTAAATAATTATAATATTAATAAAAGCGATGAAAGAATTCATTTATTACATGGTTACTAGCTAAATTAAATATGAAAGCAATTAATATTCATAAGTTCATAAAATCGAAATTATTTCTCGTCAATACTAAAAAAAAACAGCATACACGCAAAAAAAACATATTTAAGTACTTTTTGTGATATTTAAGTCATTTTTGAATAAAAACCAAAAACGAAAATATTAAAATGCATGTACATAAGCGATAGAAAGATACTTAAGCGAAATCATATAAAATAATTGTAAAATGTGTCAAAATTGTAATTAATGATTTTACGAGTCGACAATCACCAACAGTGCGCATATGTCAGGCCTAGTCAGAGCATGTCGCAAAGCGTTCCAATACATGAAATGGATTATTAAAATTATTATTAGATCTATTATATTAAAAAGCAGATCTAGAGCAAAACGAATAATAAAATAATTTATAAACATACATAATAATCGTTAAAAAAAATAATCATTAATATAATTATTAATCGCTATTCTAAATAAAATAGCACTACAGTTTTTAAATTTTTGTAGTATTAGTGCCGTCGGACACAACAAAGCTACGAAAATTTTAAATTTCTTCAGGAAATGAATTCAAAATTCACACTCATAAGCAAGGCTTATATGCTTATTAAAATGTCTTTCTTCAATAAACGTTTGATAAATAACAAACATTAATAATACAAAATGTGAGCACATCAAGTCTATTCAAAAGACATTATTTAAGTTTTTTATAAACATTATTATTGTTGTTAGATTATCATTTTAAAATTCAATTTCGGGTTTTAAAAGATCAAGGGTTTCCTCCAAAGACAACGGATACCAAAAATATTTTCGATATTGCTCAGATTTTGCTTGTGATGTATCTTAATCGGCGTATGTGATATGCCGATTTCTAAGCTATGTAAAATAACTATAATTAATAATTCTCTATACAATAAAGTATATATATCTACGGCATCTAATGTTTTTTGTCAGTTTTTAAGGCTGACATCGCGATGTCTACTGCAAATAAACGTACGATGTCGTCACGAATCAAATCCATACCTATCTAACTAATAATCGTTCAAAAATACATTTCAGTAAAACGATACTATCTTTATACATTTAATATTATACAGTCTACAAAAGTTTGTCTAACAATTTGTACTAAGCTTATTATCAATCAATTGTATATCTTTCGCGATTCCCTCGACAAGGCCCTACACAACAGCCTACGCACTATTCCCTCGATCGACGACTCACTTTGCCATTCTTAAAATATATTTATAAAACTTATCGTACGCAATATTCTTACAAATCAAATTACAAATAATCGAATAATATATATATAATAATACTCAGGCTGACTTTGATTAGATTTAAACACATTAAAACTAAGCCTTATAATATCAGCTATGCGATTGAACGTCTCGGATCATAAATTAATATTTAACAGTATACTAATATTTGCATGTCATAATGTAAATTCAGGTCGTGTAGAAGGATCTGTTTATATCCTAAATAATGTATAATTATTGTAATTCTCATGCATAAAATTTGTGTAAATGGTCAATTTAGTTACATTGATGGTATCGGTTATATACCAGGCACTCTTTTGAAGACTATATAATTAATTATATAGACCATAAAGACTAGCAAGTTAAAAGCGTATTTATCAATTTATCAGATCCACGTGATGTATATCGCAGTGTAAACAGTTGGCATGTACCTTAAGGAATCTAAGGAAAGGAATCTTGTAAATTATATTTATGGACGTCGTGAAAGTGTATGCTTATTTATATAATGAACACGCCCATCTCTACGCCGACACTAAGACACTAGTCTAACCGTGCCAACTGCTTTCACGCAGGGTAAATACTTGTGATTTGGTATAATGTATCTATGAATGCAATATAATCCATTCATCGAATACGAAACGATTCTAATATTACAATGTATATAGAAAAATTACTCGAATTCTCATAAGAACATTACTAACTCTATGTCTATATATTGCTGACTCGCTTTCCGGAATACATTTGCCTCCGTGTTTAAATCAAACTCTGATAACACAGCATTGATATATTGTCATAAGTGTTAATTAGATACTGCATTGCCAATACACGCGGACACGCGCAGACCACAACATTATTATTTGCTCTGAAACTGCTACTTAAACTCAATGCACTTGTGTACATAATCATCAAATAAAATAAAGGTGCAACTCGTTACGTCGAGTTTAGAACTTTATTGTCTTGCTTAAAGTATTCCGAATTTTCATATGAATATAACATCAACTATAGAATAATATTCGTTTTATGCAGGATCCTATACTAAATTACAGATACGTAAGAAGCATCAATTTCAGATCTTTGTTTTGGTATAACTAAATAGCACAAGCAGTATATGATAACTTCGTCATCTATTGATAATATATCATAAAAAATATGAAATAAATCCTATAATATTGTGTATATACGCACTCAAAGACAAACACCAAAGAAACACGCCTTCACCTATTTTGACCGTCCTTTAGACTCTCGCCCAGATCTCCCATCATAATATACAAACTTTATCGAATACGCTAAAAAAATTGCAATGTAATTATGAAAGAAGTATCGAAGATAATATAACGAGTGAACGGACCGAAAGATAAGCTGCGTTCGATAATGCGGGCTTTTAACCCAATTTTAGACCGCTAAATGTGGACAAAATGGTATCACTATCCTAACTACAATAATAATTGTAGAATTGGGAAAAACACATTAAACATAGTCACATTTCCTTTGTCCTGTTGACTGGTTGTCTTTTACTTAATTATATTATACTTAATAATAAAAATTACTAATGATATACAAGTATCGAGATATACTTTGCGATTCAGAGACAACACAAAAGCCGACCACGCCCTTCAATTGCATCGATTCAAACTAAACCTGCACCTTTTTACTATCTAGCTGGCTAGAAGGGTTAAGTTACTCGATTACAATATTTTCTTTAACGAAAACACTTATAAAGGAATTTGGTATTCGGCAACCACTTCAATGCCATTCCGTTTGAATACAGCACCGTAGGAACTACTTTCTTATATTTTGTTTAACTTTCCATGTACAACATATTTAATTACTCCTGGAACAAAGCTCTTGCGTCATGTCCGAATCGCAAAAAGAGATAGTATAGCGAACACGTAAAATTACTATATTTCACATTACCTAAAGTAAGATATGAATAAATCAGGCTTTAGCCACGAACACAAAGGAAGAATTTTTGAACAGCCAAGCAGCAGGACAACGATCTGAGAAGATTTTATATGCAGTAATGCTTTACGCCGCGCACTAGCTCTTACAAGCAGTTAAGTGATCATGTACAATAGATTTGCTTAGCATGGGGACCGAGGAGGTTTGGTTTGCTCGGTCGAATGTATATTTGAGATATCACTGAGACTGCGGGTCGCACTGAAGAAGTCGTACAATGGAAGGATCGCTCTTGGCGCCCTCTATGAACTCTTCGAGTGACAATTTTCCATCCTTATTTCTATCCATTTGTCGGAATATTTTGTCCGTTCGTTTCTCGGGCGTGGATTCATCTTCGGGCATTTTCATCACGGAACCCACCATTTTATAGATAGCCTGAAATTAGTTATAAAATTCATACATTTAGAGTTTTGAAAAGATTGTTTAGATATCCGATCTTTATTAAAGTTAGGCATAGTTATTGTTATAATGATTTTTAATTATCATACATTTTTAATTATCATACTTTTTTAATTATTTGAAAATAATTCATACAAAGAAGGAATGTTATGTTTAAAAAACAGATTATATAGATCTAGAATTTATTATTAAATATGATTTGTATACGTGTTTTTTTAAATAATTTCTTTCAGAACTATAATAAATAAAAGTCATAGTGCACAAAGCTTACAATTTATAAATTGTTTAGTTTCATGAGAGGAAATTTGAAAAAGGAAGGTAGAAAATGAGGTTGTATAACAAAAAATAAAGTATCATACGTACTGTAACAATTTCAAGCATTTCCTGTCGAGAGATGTAACCATTTCCATCCAGGTCGTACATAGAGAATGCCCATTTGAGCTTCTGCTCCAATTTGCCCCGTGACGTCACGCTCAAAGCGCATAAGAACTCCCGAAAATCTATAGTCCCGTCGCCATTTGCATCAAACGTTCGAAAAACGTGTTCAGCAAACTGAAACGAAAAGCAATTCTTATTATATTTATTCAAATACAACAAAAATATTATAAGGCGAATATCACATGTTTTATGGGAATCCCCTAATAATAATCTGGTCACTTTTACCTTACTAGCATCCCCGTACGGGAAAAAGTTTCCATATATTTTCTTAAATTCCTCTACCGACAAATGACCACTGGGACAATCCTTTAAAAATCCTTTGTACCACTCCTGTATCTCGGCATCTGAAATTGTTTGGACAGTTTTAGGATACGTACCTACTGCATACTATTACTGATAGCAACATGAAGTCAGTGGTTCGACACTAGGCGAAAGTGCAATTAATAAATTGATTATATAAATTTATTGAAATATGTTCTGATGATAATACCGTGTACTACGTACGTTTGAAAGATCAAAACCTAGATTCATAAAACATTCGTTATAATTTAATACCTACGCGAACAAATGAATCAGTGATTAGGTAACACAATTTTCAAATACAAGTCTATATTAGAAACAGGGAAATTTTTATGCTTCCATGTCCGTATATGTTAGTTCATTTTTTTTTTTATTATTCAATAGGGATGCCTAGACAATATTAAGGAGGATTTTCAACTGAGGAGTTTGTAAATTAAAGATAAAGTTAATGTATAAAGTATACATGAATATACGTGGAGTTAAATCAACTTTCGATTAGTAGGTATACAATAGCCGCTAAAATTTACCTCCAGGAAGTTGGCACCACACTTTGAAGTTAGAAAAATTTTAAAGGTTGTTCCAGGTTGTTCTAGGTTTGTTCTACTTTGTTCCAGAATTGCATACAGCTGAGATTAAAACATTTCGAGAAAAGTTAAAAAAACCCGATTTTAGAGCTGGCACCGCACTTTTAAGATATCACGATTCTGGCGGTTGTTCTGAGTTGTTCTAGGTTTGTTCTATATTGTTCCAAAATATCACGTCCGAAAAAAATTTATTTTCCACAAAATTCGTAAAAAACCAAAAAGAAGCTGGCACCGCACTTTTAAGATATCACGATTCTGGCGGTTGTTCTGAGTTGTTCTAGGTTTGTTCTATATTGTTCCAAAATATCGCGTCCGAAAAAAATTTATTTTCCACAAAATTCGTAAAAAACCAAAAAGAAGCTGGCACCGCACTTTTAAGATATCACGATTCTGGCGGTTGTTCTGAGTTGTTCTAGGTTTGTTCTATATTGTTCCCAAAATATCGCGTCCGAAAAAAAATTATTTTCCACAAATTTCGCAAAAAGTTGATTTCAGCCAGACCACACTTTCGAGTTATTGCGCTTGTGATGGTTGTTCTGAATTTTGAAGGTTGTTCTGGGTTGTTTTGGGTTGTTCTAGGTTCGTTCTATATTGTTCCAAAATATCGCATCCGAAAAAAAATTATTTTTCACAAATTTCGTAAAAAAAAAATTAGCTGGCGAATGTTGAGTCTTGTTAGCAATTGGGGGCAGTCAATTTTATTGTTAAAAAGTTTAGATACGAAAATTAGATCAATAATGTCTCTTCGATTTTCTAGTGAAATCATATTGAAGTTAGAGAGTCGGTCTTTATAAGAGTGTAGTTTTTTCTTTGGTGATCCACCAAAGAAAAAAACTACACTTCTGTTATAAAAATAATTCAATTTTTTTGAAGATGTATCATTTTACGAATATTTCTTTTTTTTTTTACTCAGCAAGTATCACAGACTCAACACCATTCAGCACAACTCTTGTGTTTTTAGTTTTCGAAAATGGTTTGGTCAACTTCTGTAAAAAACGCATTTTTTTTCAGTGTCTTCATTAACGAAAAATTACGACACACAGCGAGTAGCAGAAAGCAAACTGTACAATTGTATTCTTTTTTTTTTTTAATTTAAATATAAATGAACTAACTTGTTCTTCAATTGTCCTTTAGCTCAGAGAATTCGCGCTATTATAGAAACAAAAAATATTTCAAAGCACAAGAAGCATCTGCTTATCACAATTTAACATATTTTCCATTTTTTATTTTATTTTATTTTTTAATTATTTTTTATTTCGAAAAACACTGAACGCACTTTACCCACATGATGCCATTTTATTAAAAATTTTACCCGCAATTTCTAAAAAATATTTTTTTTTTCAAACGAGGTGTTTTAAAAAAATAATGAACATTATTAGGACTATCTAGAACAGTCAATTCACATAATTGTGATTTCACGAAAGTCTGGCAGCTAAATAATCAATAACCTCGCAATTTTTCAAAATTCAGAACAACCATCACAAGCGCAATAACTCGAAAGTTTGGTCTGGCTGAAATCAACTTTTTGCGAAATTTGTGAAAAATAAATTTTTTTCGGACGCGATATTTTGGAACAATATAGAACAAACCTAGAACAACTCAGAACAACCGCCAGAATCGTGATATCTTAAAAGTGCGGTGCCAGCTTATTTTTGTTTTTTTTTACGAATTTTGTGGAAAATAATTTTTTTTAGGACGCGATATTTTGGAACAGTATAAAACAAACCTAGAACAACTCAGAACAACCGCCAGAATCGTGATATCTTAAAAGTGCGGTGCCAGCTTCTTTTTGTTTTTTTACGAATTTTGTGGAAAATAAATTTTTTTCGGACGCGATAT
>CAJQZM010034431.1:0-13869 GCA_907164665.1 Colias nastes
AACAGTGGCAATACCAAGTTAGGTGTGAAAGTGATAAAACACAACAACTGGGCAATATTTTCTTGTTACACGTCAAATGTTCATACCGAAATCTCCAGTGTATAAGATATAAGCTTCTTGGAATAACGCAAGAATAGAAACTACTATCGCTAATTTTTGACATAAACTCATGATATTTTAGTAATGGTTCGGTCACACTACCAACGACGAAGACGACTACGACCAAAATTGTCCTCCCGACAAAATTAAAATATAATACGGCATATTTTAAAGGACATTTTATGTATGTATAAAATTTACATAGAAGTAAGCATAATTCTAATTTGACCCCTCCCCCTACTAACTCAGCTTACTCCCCCCACTCTTGGGGACTTTCGATATGATCAGTGATCACCTGATGATATGATTATAGAAATAACTGTAGCGTATAATAACAGATAACTTACGTTTTATCGTACACTGTATACAATGCCTTAGCAAATGTTCGCCGTGAATACTTAAATGGTCATAACTTTTTTATTTACGAACCGATTGACATGAAATAAACACTAAATGTTAAATGAAGATTACCACAATATATTAGTGAAAGCCGCATCTAAATCGGATAAGCCGTTTCTGAGATTAGCGTGCACAAACATACAGACAGACAAAAAATTTTTTAACTACAGTTTTGGGTTTGGGATCGATTTAATAATAACTCCTGCTAATTTTTTTCTACATATTTTCATTGTACAGACATCACTTTTTAGAATTTTATTATATGTATTGATGATTGATTGATGATATTGATGATGATTACACGGAAGTGCTTTAATGATCTAAGCGGAAGTGTTATCGTTGAAAGTTGCTCGAGTGATTTTCTTTCCGATATCTTGCGAACAGATATCACTATATTTGAGCCAATGCCCAATAAGTAAGTAAGATGCAATAAATTTTCAATTAATACTTAATCTTCCTCTAGAATCACTCTATCAATTGATGACAACAGCATGAAAATCGATTCAGTAGTTTTTGAGTTTATCACGAAGTACTTTGTTATGAGTTTTGGTCTTTTAAAAAATAAATTAAAAGCATTTGTGCCGGCGCACTTAACAGAATCCACTGGGGTCATTCGACATCGACATGTCCCCACAGATTTAACAAATGAAGAGATATACAAGATTATCACTTGTGATGCGGAAGTGATTTCAATAAAACGATTCTTCAGAAAAGTAGATGGAAAACTGACACCATTAGGTACTATTGCAGTAACCTTTGCGACTACGACACTGCCGCAATATTATGCTTATATAGTTATATACAAATGTTCAGATACCCGATCCAGTTGTACATCCCACCCCTGCTATAATGTTATAAATGCCTTAAGTTTAATCATTCAGCAAAAGCTTGCAGAAGTTGCAGAGGTACACAAATGTGCTCTTCATGTGCTGGACAGCACTCATACAAGGAATGCGATGTTGAAGAAATTATATGCATCAACTGCAGCGGTCATCACTTATCAATCTCGAGAGACTGCCCAGTAAAACAAGAAAAAAATAGAAGAAAAGAAAATTAAATACATGAACCTCAGTCGATCATATGCCACTGTGGTGAGTACCGTACCCACTACCCTGATAAAAGATTCCCAGCTCTTAATAAACCGGTTTAAGCCGATTGACACAGCTACTGGCACTAATTCAAAATCATTCAACCTTGAGCAAATTGTAGATAATGAAATAATTATAAATGCATTAGTCAAGTCTCTCATAATGCTTGGTAATAGCAAAAACAGCACTCCAGTAACAAATAGAACAATTAAAGACATTTTATTAAGTAATTTAATAACATAATACATAATATAACATAATATATGGATACTGTTGGCGACAAGACTAATCAATTTAGTAATGTATGTATAAAGTAATTGTTTATTGTGTTTAGGTTCAAATTAGCTCAGCAGAGGGATATTGAAGAAAAAATACGTGTATTCACTTTAGACTGTTTATTTCACACTAGATTTACATTCATCGTATCTTTCAATACACAACAAAAATTCAATTTTTAATGTAAAATTCTCCCGAACATAAGGTGAAGGGGGCAAAGTGCGCCTAGCGGGAAAGTGCACCTATTAGTAATATATCAAAAACTAGAGATAGGAGACTTATAGTGACATCTTACGTCCACGCAACAAACTAAAACATAGTTCTTAATAGTATACACAGATGGCTGATGGCTCTTGTTGCGGGATCTTAAGATACGCGCCATTTTTTATTCACTGTCATTCAAAGTGGTGAGCAGAGATGACCTCGTGCTAGTAATCGGCTTAAATTTCAAGAAATTGTGTGTCAATGTGCAAATAAGTGAGGTAATTATACAATATACATATTTTTCTATAAGGTTCTTACTTTATTTCACTCTTATCTCGTGAAATCAGCAAAAAATTTGCATATTTTATAATATAACCTCAAATTTGTCAGATTGGGTAAGTGCGCCATACTGACTTTTCATATGGCGCACTTTGCCTCAATCCAGAGGTTACAAAACTTTTTGAATTGTGATATTTATTAATTTTATAATGCGTGTTAATTTAAAGGCTAATCTATATATGAGGTATGTATGTATGTTCGTTTCTACAATTCATTATAACTTCTGAATTCTTGAACCAATCCGAGATACCTAAACTACTGATATTTGATATTTGGGTGTGTGATCGTTATTAACTCATTCATATGTACTATTTAGTCTATGCATAGCAGTATTCATTTATCTGAATCCTTAATGGGGAAGTTCCTGGAATAATAGCTGTGTTTTACCTGAAAATAAAACACATATTAAATACTTACCTATATTTGAAGCTTACTTATTGAGAAGGCACCTAGCTTTTTCCGCCTATTTTTTCCCTCTCTTTCCGTTGTATGTATGCTATCTCTCTCGCACACCTCCCCACCAGGTGGCGTGGCGCACGATAATGTGCGGGCGCTGGATGTTTTTCATTGAGTCGAAATCCACAACAGGTGGACGTTAAGTGTAAGCTTCAAATATAGGTAAGTATTTAATATGTGTTTTATTTTCAGGTAAAACACAGCTATTAAACACTTGACCGTAATTTGAAGCTTACTTATTGAGACCTGTTTGTTACCCACCTGGTGTACAATATATGGACGCCAATGTGAATTTGAATACATAAGTAATTACTTATTTCTTTATTTGAAAGAGTAAGTAAAGATAATATTTACGCGGACAGTAAAGATAATATTTTTTGTTATATTGATGACGTCATAATAGCTTCATCAAATGAAAACGAACATCGTAGACATTTAGAATCATTATTTAAACAATTTAATAAGTACAATATTACAATTAATTTAGCGAAATGTACATTTGGGAAGACGGAAATCGACTTTGTCGGTTATCATGTTACGTCAGATGGTATTCGCCCGCTTGATGATAAAGTAAAAGCTATTAATGAATTTCCTAGGCCCGAAAACATTGAACAATTACGACGATTTTTAGGCATGGTAAATTTTTATAGAGCGCATTTACCTAACGCAGTTTCATCACAATCGATTCTCAATAGTTTTATTCATGGCTCTAAAAAGAAAGATAAGACACCCATTGTGTGGACATCAATCGCCGAACAAGCATTTGAACAATGTAAGTCGAGCTTGTGTAATGCGATTACGTTGTCGCACCCTATGGCCGATGCATCGCTCGCACTTATGACGGACGCATCGGATACTCATGTAGGTGCAGTTTTACAACAACGTGTAAATAATGAATGGTTACCTTTAGGTTATTTTTCTAAGAATCTATCTAAGACTGAACGCAAGTATAGTACGTATGATAGGGAGTTATTAGCAATTTACTTGGCTATTCGTCATTTTCGGAATATGGTCGAGGGACGACAGTTAACGGTGTACACGGATCACAAACCGTTAATTTATGCATTTTCTAAAGTAAATAGCGAGAAAGAGTTACCCAGACGTACACGACACTTGATATTCATTAGTGAGTTCACCACGGATTTGAGACACGTCAGTGGGCAAGATAATGTCGTTGCAGATTCGTTATCACGAGTCGCAACAATAAGTTGTCCCACTGTAATAGATTACGCGGAACTTGCTAAGGATCAACAACAAGATTCTTATATGTTACAATTATCTAATTCGAAAGACGCTAATAATAGGTTAAAGAAAATTATGTTACCTGAAAGCGGTACATTTATTTATTGTAATTTAGATAATGATAAAATTAGACCCTACTTGACTGATAAATTTCGACGTATTGCTTTTGATAGTGTACATAATTTATGTCATCCCGGAATAAGGACTACACGCAAATTGATTCAAAATCGTTTTTATTGGCCAAATATGAATCGTCACGTTGGTCAATGGGCTAAAACATGCATTGAATGTCAACGATCGAAAGTTAATCGACATACAATGTCAGGTTTAGGATCGTTTCCGCAGTGCGATAGGTTTGAACATATTCATGTTGATTTAATTGGACCTTTACCCACTTCAACCGAAGGTTTTAGGTATTGCCTAACCATAGTTGATAGGGGGACGCGATGGCCAGAATGTTTTCCTACGAAAGATATAACTGCTGAAACGATTTCGCGTGTAATATATGAAGGATGGATCTCTCGTTTTGGTTGTCCGAAAAAGCTAACAAGCGATCAAGGACGCCAATTCGAAAGTCAATTATTTGCTACACTAATGAAGTTATTAGGTTGTTATAAGTTGCGTACGACACCTTCCACAGAGTAACGGGGCGGTAGAGCGTTGGCATAGGTCGCTTAAAGCGGCATTAACGGCTCGTTTATGCAATATATCATCATCTTGGGTTACGGAATTACCAACTGTGTTGCTAGGACTTAGAACAGCAGTAAGAAGTGATACCGGCATAAGCGCAGCAGAAATTACGTACGGAACAACTTTACGATTACCAGGTGATTATTACGATAAAAAATCGAGTTTAGAAATAGATAGCAGTCTTGAGTATGTAGGTAAGTAAATTACGAGACTCTATTAGGAAATATCAGTCAGTAGCTATTAGGCAGAATGAAAGACGGAACATATTTATTCACCCCGATTTAGAAAAGTGCGATTATGTTTTTGTAAGAAACGACGCAGTACGTAAGCCTTTACAACCAACATACGACGGTCCTTATCGTGTGTTGAGTCGAGAGGAAAAGGTATTTTACATTCAAATGACTGGCAGGAAAGTTAGAATATCTGTAGACCGTCTAAAACCTGCATATTATTTGAATGATGATAGTGATACGACATCTGGGGCAGATACTGAGGTTCCAATACAGATTCCAAGTAGCGAATTGCCTAATACACATACCACGCGTAGTGGAAGAGCTATACGATTACCGGTACGATTTAGGTAATAGTATTGTATATGTAATTGTTTCAACTATTTTAAATTTATTAGAATTACGATGATTATAAGTATTCATAAGACTTCATAGAAATGTATAATAAATACTTAGTAATCAACACATCGTATTTAATAAATAATAGCACTTGTGAAATTTGAAACGAGTTCATTGTTAATGGTTTAACGTTTTAAGTATGGTATTTCATATTTATGTTTGTGTTAAGTTTTTATTGAAATGTTTACTACTTAGAAATTTAAGTACTTTTGATTTATGGCTTATGATACAAGTGTAAAGAACGTATTGGGATTTGAAATGTTAATGTTACTAAGTGTTAGATGACGTGTAACAATTATCGCACGCCACTTAAAAGACCCAACCGAGTTTTTGTAATAACATAAATAGTTTAACGAAATTAGGTGTTAACTTTTAACCACTTGTATACGATACGTATTGATTGATTTATATTGTGAACATTTTTTATACTTTATATTGTAAACATTTTGTAACCTTATATAGCGACACTTTATATACACCCATCTGTTTATTGTTTAGTTTACTTTTATTGTAAGTTTTTTTTTACTTGTATACCCTTTTTATTTTAAGGGGGGAATGATGTAGCGACGACAAGCCAATTTATGAGTTATCGAACTTCAAGTGTAACGCTAAGAAAGTTCACACGGTAACTCATATATAAACAGTTCGTGCGCTATGCACAGACAGTTACGGGCTTGTCGGGACGCGGGTTGGTCGCATTAGGTCGAATATTAATTACATACGGATAAATATATGTAGTTAACGAAATATAACCTTTGCGTAGTTATTCCTCTTTTATTACACCCGCACATAACAAGCCCCTACAAGTTAATCAAATAA
The DNA here is from genome assembly GCA_907164665.1 of Colias nastes. Classification (NCBI taxonomy): domain Eukaryota; kingdom Metazoa; phylum Arthropoda; class Insecta; order Lepidoptera; family Pieridae; genus Colias; species Colias nastes. The sequence goes on from CAJQZM010034431.1 coordinate 6,242, forward strand.
GAACCAAAAAGTTAATCATAATGATTAAAAGTATTAGAACTTATGAGATTGGTTCAAGTGTACCTTAGTTAACCTTTTGGGCTTGAAAAATTAAAGTTACTACAATTTCCACTATCTTTAGCGTAAATCTGCGAAAGCGCCAGTAACGACTTTCAATTACGCATTTTAAGATGTTACTTACAAAATGAAGCAACAGCTGATCCCGACGAGGCAAAAATACCTCAAACTCAAACCTTTATTTATTCAATTAGAATTTAGAACTCTGCAGAAGCACAATTGAATCATCTTAACATAGAATTACCACCTGTCTCAACTCACACAGTTTTAACCCAACCTGCTACAAGCGGACAAGAAAAGACCTTGGTCCTTACTTTTGGGGTCAGAAATAAATTTAAAAGGTCACCCCTTGAATAAGGCAATAAAATATCAAAACAGGTAAACGGTTTTAATTATAATACAGATTTTTAACATCCAACCAAACCGTGCGGTATCTATTAATGTTTAGAGCCAACGCCACCAATCATAATCTAAACATGGCTAGTACTTTCAGTACAATGCATGAATTATTTATTTAAAACTGATAGGTCATAAACTCTGTACTGGAAACAAATATACTGAACTCAAGAGACTAAAATGATAAGGAGCTTATCTGTGTCCCAAAACTGCAATTACTACAGCCAAGTACGTTACTTTTAATCAATTCGGTTTTAAGATATAATTATGATTTACATCAGAACTTATATACCGAAAGTCTCGGGACTACATAACGTGACTTATTTATAATAATAGTGTTTGTGCATAACACTAGGCAGTCAACAGCTATATGAACGTCAGATAGGAAAAGAGCCAAATTTATCCAGTCAGTACCAAAGGATTTCAACTATAGGTACTTATTCTAATTCAACCAACTACTACTAGCTACTCCGTATGTCTTTTGGGTAGACGGAGGCAAATAGGATTTTTATTCCGACTATATCATTTGATATTTTGAAAATGTACTCCACATTTTCATACCGTCAGAGTCATTTTGCAGATTATAGTGGTGCAGCACTGAACACTGTCTATTAGGTGGCTGGTGCTGCTGACCGGGCCTTCAGTTCCGCTTTCCAGAATACCTTCACCCTTCTCGGTGCTACTACTACTGAAATAGCGGTACTCTATCGTGTCGTTCAGGTCTCTAACTGACTAGGATTTCTCATATTATCGTAACAACCCTCGCTCGTTCTAACGAGAATAAATTATCGCCAAGGAATTCTGCTGCAGGATAATGGCAAGAGAGATTATAAGCTTAACTATGCATTATTATGTTCAGGAATATGGTGGGTTTTGAATACTATCGTCGTCTGAAAGTATCTCCTTTCGATTAACTGCATTAAGGATGCAGATCTGATCCCATCTTTGTTCCGTATGAATGCTACGACAGTCTAAACGTTACACTGGACAAAGAAAATTGCCCTGAATATAGTCGGTTGTTCCAACATCCGTAATATGGCTAGCCTACCTTAGTTATCCCTTGATTGTAACTGCTACCAATGGAGGCATTGCTCTTGTGTTGTCCACAGTTGTGCGAGTGCAAAAATGAAGAACTGAGCTCGTGGGGAGCTATGTCGAATGAATCTGTGTTAAGATTATGACAGTATAGGACAGTTAGCTGTGGATGCGAAGACAGGACATTACTTTATTCATCCGTAACCACGCGAGGCAGCCACGGACAGCGATATAGCAAGAACTAAACTAGCAAAGTTTAGTTCGCTTACCAGACTTTGTCATGTTTTAAATGTAGTATATCCTCTGTATAGCATTGCATTTATGACTATTGATAAACTTAATTCACCCGTAAACACGAGAAGCAGGCACGGATAGCGATATAGCAAGAACTAAACCAGCAAAGTTTAGTTCGCTTACCAGACATATTTTAAAAGCCGTATAGTCTGTACTGCATTTCATTTCTTGGGGGGGGCCCCCCCCCCCAAAGCAAAGAAATGAGAAGTCATTTGGCAGAGCTTTCTCGTTAAGGGTAGGGGTTCCAAGTAATATCTAATAATAAGAGGCTTTTGTTTGGAAAGATTGACTTTCCGTTATTTATCCTCTATCCTATGTAACTCAACAGTCAGTATTCGCAGCATTCGTTGAGTACTTAAACGTTTTACGTTAATAGTTACAAACTTTATTATACAATATAATAATCCTGGTGGGATGACAAGAAACTTGTCTAAACAACCGATTATCCTAATCCCTCAGCGATTTATTGTTTGAGCCCTGAAGAAAAAAACTCATGGGTGCAATAATGAGGTCAAATGGGTTGAAAAACGAGTCGAATAAATTGCCTATAAGACCAGGCAACTAAAATAGGCCTATGAGCGGTCAACTATAGATACGTAATCAATCGTCATTTGTTACATTCAATCGCTTTGCGATTAAAAAATCTCTTCCGATGTTTTTATATGAAAATTGGTCGGCTAGTGCCATTGAATTACGATACCAAACATACCGTTGACACAAGGCTTGGTGACAATCCTCGAAAACCACCGTCACAAATCATCTGCGAGATGATATTTGGTCCGACTCGCCTTCCTTTGTTGTGAATAGGCTTTGCATTGGTAAATACGATTTGTTCAATTCCAATTTCCATAATTGGTAAACCAATGGTGGTTTCCTGATTAAATAAGCGTAAAATTTTAGGATACGAAGTATCAATTTCATGCGCCCATTATTTAACGTCTCTAACCTTTATTGTATTTATTAGGTCATACATATTACTATACTTATATTGTATAGATGGCCCACTGAAGTAGATTTCAATACCTTTTTCTACCTTCCTTAGAAGAGTGAAGATCCGATACTGTCATATCTAAAACTTCTTTCGTGGGTCCTCGTTGACGTAAGCAAATATCTATGATCATTTTAATGATCAATCCTTTGTAAATTTGCACCAACCGCCATCAAAGCCCCGCGAGGGCTGATATATATTTGCACCATTTTCCCGTGGGGACGGTTGTAATCAAAGCCCCGCGAGGGCTGATATATATTTGCACCATTTCTCCGTGAGGGACGGTTGTAATCAAAACCCCGCGAGGGCTGATATATATTTGCACCATTTCTCCATGAGGGACGGTTGTAATCAAAGCCCCGCGAGGGCTGACATATATTTGCACCATTTCTCCGTGAGGGACGGTTGTAATCAAAGCCCCGCGAGGGCCGATATATATTTGCACCATTTCCCTGCGAGCGACGGCTGCGCGAGGGATGTTTGTAATTAGAAATTAGTAGGGCCTGCCAAAAAATGATTAAGAGACACCCTGCGAGGGTGGGTTTGACCTGGCTAACCCCTGCGAGGAGTAGTGGCCACATTTATGTATTCTGCTTCGAGCAAGAATACACCTTAGTGCTAATATAAAATTAGCAGTAAATAATCATTTAAATAATATAGCAATTAACAAGGTCCTTTAACTTATTTTCCAATGTTAGCGACAACTGTCCAGGATGAAATAAGAATTGATTTGCCAATGGTAATTAATTATTATGTTTATACAAAAAAGGACTAACTATTTAATAAATTCATAATTCAAATCAATTCACTAAATTTTAAAATGAACTTCGATTCATATTTATTTTTGTTCATGCAATCGATGTAACATTTAGTTGCTTTATATCCGTTAACATTCCTTACGAACGCAACCATACCGTCGTAGGACGTTATATTTAATTGCACAAAATAATCTCCACTCACCCGCAATTTTTTACTTTTTGTCAAGGTGTACAAGTTTATAGTATTATTCTAAAACGTTAGAAGTGAATTGTAAATCCTTTGAAATAAAATGTATCTAAATCTAATTTCTATTAAGGTATCTCGATAATTATTATACGATAACCCTTTCAGCACAAGTTCAGTAAACCAAAGAATTTAATTGTAAAATTTTGGTACTTACTCGTTTTAACAAAAAAGTTGCATCATTTGAAACATAGGAAACGTAATTTTCAATCAAATTAGCCGTGTGTAATATGTCTATTTTCACATAAATACGGATCAGAATAATACTCATAAAAGGACACGTATAGACTACGGATAGTTTTGAATGTGTGGTACATTCATGGTACATATCTACTATACATGAGCGAATTCCATCATTATTCAGTTGAGCGGCTAACTCCCGTACGATTTATAAAATAATATCACAACGTGTTCTGACATGTCGTGACTTCTTGGAGCTGACTCATCTCGTTCGATAATTTTTAGTAATAAACCATGATAGGAATACCGAACCGTTCCTAGCGATAACGACAATGTAATAAAGTCGTAACAATGGATTGTATGCCTGTAAAGCTTTGAGTTGGCTCATAGGCTCATATCCATACTAAGTATTAATTGTAATTTTTCCACGAAAAATTCACTTGTAACCTTGTAATAAAAACACATTATTAAAAATGAAATAAAATATTAAAAATATCTACATACAAGAGAGGGTATTTGATATATTATCCAGTAATATCAAATAATCACAAAAGTAATATTAACGATTCGAGTAAAGCCGAACGGTAACACCGTTAAAATAGCTTTACTCACAGTATTAAAAATTCAAATATTAATTAGTACATATTGCATAATGAAATATTTCAAAAGAAAAGTTACTATTTCAAGTAAAATGTAACGGTTGTATCGTTAATTTTAAATATCTTTATTCATGCTATTAAGTATTTAAGCATATTGAAAAATAAACTATTGCTGAAGGATTCATTAAAAACCTCAGCATTTTAAATAAAGTCCAACGATTATACCGTTGACTTAAAAGATTTTTACTCATTTTTAAGTAAAATATCATTAGAATAGATGTAAAAATAACTCACTGTACCGATCCGACGGGATACACTTTTTAAACACTTTTAGCACTTGCTTTAAGCAATACTTAATACTTAATAGCACCAAGGTTGTAGTCTTGTAGACAACCTTCTCGCGGCGGAAGCTAGACGCCAATGAAAAACATCCAGCGCCCGCACATTATCGTGCGCCACGCCACCTGGTGGGGAGGTGTGCGAGAGAGATAGCATACATACAACGGAAAGAGAGGGAAAAAATAGGCGGAAAAAGCTAGGTGCCTTCTCAATAAGTAAGCTTCAAATTACGGTCAAGTGTTTAATAGTCCAAACTCGGTTAATACTCTGTATTTTTTCTATTAAAAAGATATTTTATTAGTAACAGATCTATATGTGTAACGTCAACACTCTGCCTAGTTATATGTGTTTCCACAACGCCAAACTGTCAGCAGTTGTGCGTGTCTGTATATATTTTACATACCAGTTACCATTTTGCTCAAAAACTACTGCACCGATTTCAATCTAGTTTTTATTATTATGCTCATTATACTTTTTTGAAAGACATGCACAAAAGATGTGCTCTGGAGCACAGATTACACAAAATGGCTGCTTTCACTTCGCATTAGATCTATTAAATGCCTATCCCTCGATAAATCGAGCTTGTTTTGTTTTCAGTTTAAGATGGGGCGTTATATAAGAAAAACGGAAGGTCCTTCATATTCAAAAAAGACTTTAGATGAAGCAATTGAAGCTGTTCGATCTGGCAGAATGTCTGGATATGAAGCCGCGTCAAACTTTAACGTACCTAGAAAAACAATTATGGACCACGTTACGGGTCGAAGAGGCAAAAAGTCATCAACTCTAGGCAGACCACCAGCATTACCATTGGAAGCAGAGCAAACGCTAGTAAATTGTTTACATATAATGGAAAGAAATGGTTTTGGGCTGACTCGTAACGAAGTTTTGGAGATTGTTGCGGATTATGTCAAACGGAACGACTTAAAAACACCTTTTACTGACGGCGTACCTGGAAAAGATTGGTTTTCGAGTTTTATGAAAAGATATGGGCTGTCGATAAAAAAACCTCAGGCTGTAGAGGTAGCTCGTAAGAAAGCAGCAGACCCATTTGTCATTCAAGAATTTTATGATATACTGGAAAGAGTCATTAATGAGTTAGGCCTGCAAAATAAACCAGAAAGGATATTCAATTTAGATGAAACCAGTTACTGCAGCGATCCTCAAAAAACTAAAGAGTTTCCTGGAGGACCGGGCCTTCCAGGTTCGCATAGGAGGCGCCTCCTCCACTACCAGGAGGATCGAAGCCGGAGTCCCACAAGGCAGTTGCTTGTCGCCACACTTGTACGCCGTGTACACGGACGACATCCCGAACAGGGCGGACTCCCAATTGTCCCTGTTCGCGGACGACACGGCGTACATCACGACATCCCTAAACCAATAAACCAATAAAGGAACCACGCCGCGATAAAAATGCAAAGGATGCTTGACCAGCTGCCGGAGTGGCTCAATAAGTGGAGACTCCGGGTAAACCCGAGCAAGACCCAGGCGATATGCATGGGCTCGGCGCCAAATCCAGAAAACCTAGCGATACTAGATAATGAAGAGAACGTTCAACACAGTCAACAAACCACCATCGAAGTGTCCGGTCTGCGAGGAAGATTGACACAACACAACGCAATGTGAAACCTTCAAGAAAAACGACGTGTCTACGAGATGGGACATAGCAAAATCACAATGGCAATGTTTCCGCTGCCTTCGTTATAGAACAAAGAATCACAATTGCCCCAAGAGAAGATGCAACGAAAATAACTGTGAAAGATCACATCACAGACTGCTTCACTTCAACCACGCCGAGAAAGAGACAGAGAATCAACAAGAAACGGTCGCATCAGCATGGACGAAGAGCGGTACACGAGCGTACCTAAAGATGCTGCCCGTATGGGTGTCTGGAACGGCGGGAGAAATCGACACATACGCGCTCCTCGACGACGGCTCAACCGTCACACTCATAGACAACGACATAGCGAAGAGGACGGGCGTCACCGGCACATTCGATCCTTTACAAGTTTACACATAGAAGCGATCGCCAATACGAAAATAGAAGCAACGAAGTCACGCCGTATCACTCTCACCATTCACGGCGCAAATAAAAATCACAAGATGACTGCGAGAACAATAGAACACCTACAACTATCGCCGCAAACAATAACAGACGTAGACATCCACGGCTGCAAACATCTCGGCGACTGCAGAGAACGAAGCTTGAAGTATCGCAACGCGAAACCCAGAATACTCATCGGTCAAGATAACTGGCACCTGCTCATAGCGTCCGAAGTGCGAAAGGGACAGCGACATCAACCCGTCGCATCCCGCACACCACTGGGATGGGTGTTACACGGCGCGCACACTCGTTCACTGGGAGTTAATTTCATCAACCACATAACGACGACGGAAGACAACATGGATGTGCAATTAAGAAGATTCTTTGACATCGAGTCACTCACAACAGAACAGAAGCGACCGACGAACGACCCAGAACAACGCGCTCTCTCTCAACTTAAAGAGCGTGCGACAGAGACAGAAGATGGTCGTTATCAAATGCCGTTATTGTGGAAACAACGCGAGTTCAAGATGCCAGACAACTACAACAATACACTTCGAAGATTGTACAGCATAGAAAATAAATTAGACAGAGATGGAAGACTCAAAGAAAAGTACAACTTTTTTTTTTGTGTGGTGTCTCTCAATGTTAGCCAGAAGGGCTTCTACATTTTAACGCGGACGCGGGGGTGAACTGA
>CAJQZM010034432.1:0-20417 GCA_907164665.1 Colias nastes
AAAACATAGAATGTGTGAGTGGAATATAAACTAAAATGAAGTAATTTGCTCATAAGTATGTAAATAAAACCGTAGCGGTAGAATTTTAGTTTAAAATATTACTATTTCCATAATTAAACGACACAATGAGTGTAACCAAAACATTAATAATAACATTATCTCTCGTACTCGCTTCTCATGCTGCCTTTAAATATTTATATAAAAGGAAACCAAAGAAACGAAAGGAAATCAATGACGTTATAATGTTCTCTAATAAAAGTAGCGATCTCAAGCCTAGTAAGTATCTTAAACATCAAACAACGGAAAACATAGAGAGATTACTTCACTACTTGAACCGGCCTAGGCAGAGCTTGGATATTTGCATGTATGTGTTGACTAATACAGATATTACCAATGCAGTGCTTAAGCAACATTATCGAGGTGTTAAAGTTCGTGTTATCGTCGATCCTGATATGGCCTTTACATCTGGATCTACAGTGAAGCGGCTAGAGAAGCAAGGGGTACCCGTACGCTGGATGAAATCAACAGATATAATGCACAATAAATTCTGTATTATTGATGCTCTCGGAGGTGAAGAACTTACTCCGTTTGTAATGACAGGTTCTTTAAATTGGACTACACAAGCGCTATACAGGAATTGGGAAAATCTGTTGATTACATCACAGAGAGACATTGTGGAGCAATATAGTAAAGAATTTGAGAGGCTCTGGCAGGAATTCAGGCCAATCGTTAGGATTGGAAAATAGCATTGCACTTATCTATAAGTACATGTGCACAATTGTCTTATGTATTATCAGACTTAAGTGATAATAATGATAAGTAAAATATTAGATAAATAGAGACAATTACATATTGATTTTTAAGATATTTTATCAGTTCTTATTTTTGTGTACATTTATCTTGTAATAAAAGGCAAATTGTATCTATAAAATTGCTTATCAATATTTGGTTTTGTATGTAAAACAATAATCATTTAAATACAACTTTTCTCTAAATTCTAAATTTTAATTGTTACTAACTAATAAGCAATCTGAATTGTGATATTACAATTTAAAAAATTGTTAATTACGTTGAAATTGAGATTAATAATAGATCTAAGAAAAATTTGTTTAAAACTGTACCTAGTTCTAATAAACATAATACATATTTCTGAGTTTGTTTAATAAAACTTTATTACTTTATTTTTAAGCTATTGCATAGCTTCTATCGCGGGCCTTGAGCGCGGGGACCGAATCGAGAAATTCCGTAACGAAAAAACCTCACGCTCCCCACTCCGACGGGCTCGGAGGTGTGGCTTGAAGGCATGCTATGCAATAGCTTTACCGCGGCAGTCCCCGAGTGCCACACGTCTTTTTTTTAATTGATTCCTTTGAATTTTGTCGTTCATTTTCTAATTCAATTACATATTTACATACATAATAATATGGTAAACACTAAACTACGTATTTATAAATGTTTATACATATTATAATAAAATTGTAGGAAAGTCAAAACTATAGGTAGGTACATAAATATTTTTTTAAAAGACTAGGTACCACTTGGTGTATCATCAACAATCGATATCAAAGCCTTCGAAATATTAATTCGCCTTCGATATAGCTTTCGAATTTTAGTCGTATGTAAACTCAAAAAGTACTGCATGGATTTAGGTACTTAAAATTTTGTATCAATATTACTAACAGGGTGGGTCAACATAAATTATAGGCTAATCACATTTAGTCCAATAGGACTTTGCAATGCGGGCCAAACCGCGGGGCACCGTTAGTAGGTAAATAATATACCTAATATTATGAAAGTAGAGAATAATATAATTTAAATTTTCGTGTGTAATAAAAAAATAATCTACTTTTTGCATTTACCTTTTCTACATTTTGATAATTCAGATTAATTTAGCCGTTCACCCACTCATGCATGATCTATAAATATTCGCGTTTATAATGAGTATAAATTATTTATCCATACATTTACATTCTTAAATTGATTTTGAAAACCATACAAAATAATAAAAAAAGCATTCGTTAACGCAAATTCTGAACGCGTTTATTTTAATGTCAGTGTCAACAGCTGTCATTCCAAATTTAAAGCTGAACTTGAGCTGAACCGTAGAGGGAGAATTCTCGAGCTGAACGGTCTCTTCAACTCATCAACTGTCACAATATTTATTATTTTTCGGTCATAATGTAAACAGTCTTATCAAGATTTATATCAGCTGTAATCGTCTTGTGTCAAGTTATGAGCTTGGGTGATAACAGAGATCAAAGAGCATTATAGACCTGTCAAAGTTCTATGTTACATATTATTCGATCGTCAAACAAAATAATCTTTTATTAATAACTATGGTGTCTGGTTTAGTAGCAGGAAGACTTGCACTTGTCACAGGTAAGCAACCTTTTTCGAATTTTAATTAAAACTAAAAAAAAATATTGTTAAATTAAATAAATTCTAAATTTAAAAAATCATGTTGTCATGCTGATTTCTTTTTTTTGAAATTAGATGATAAAGATAAGATTTTAGTAAGATTTTAGTTATATATTTTCCTAAATATTAGTTTTGCTGTTTTAATATTTTTATCAGTCAAGGAATTTATTTGTTATTGAGTTTATATAACTGACATTACTGAGTCTTGAAAGTCAAACCATTCATAGTGTTAAACTTGGCTTTCCTTTTTTATTTTTAATACTTTTTTAATTTCAGGTGCGGGTTCAGGAATTGGCAGAGCGGCATGTCAAGTTTTAGCCAGGGAAGGGGCTACAGTGATAGCTGCAGATAGAAATTATGATGCAGCGTTGGAAACTATTAAAGCCCATACAGCTCTTGCATCTGGTTCTAGTGGTGAGTTCTTTAAATTATTATAAATAAGAAGTTTTTATCCCATTTGTCATACTTAATAACATACTACATACAAGCTTTCCGCCCCCCGGCATCGGCCGCGTTTTCAAAGAAAAACCAGCATAGTTCCTGTGGGATTTCCGGTATAAAACTTATCCTATGTGTTAACCCAAGTTACCCTCTATATGTGTGCTGTTTCATTGTAATCGGTTCAGTAGTATTTGCGTGAAAGAGTAACAAACACACACACACACACACATCCCCACAAACTTTCGCATTTATAATATTAGTAGGAGTAGGATAGAGCATAAATAGTAGAGACATGGAATGGATCCATTTCTTGCGAATTATCTACGGTATTACCAGTAGATATAAGTATCATACAGATAAGATGAAGAAAAAAAAATTATAATTGTAATTAATAGTTGTACTTTCAGACATTATTGCATGATAAGAATCAATTAGATTTAAGAAATTTTTATCCATCAATAAATTGGCATTCATAAATGCAAGGTTTTCCAGAAAATAAAATCTTCAGTCTGAACATCTTACCCAGAGTAAAAATAAAAGCAATTTTTATGACAAATTATTCTTATTCTATGAGGAAGTGTTTAAAAATTGTTTTCCAGCTAAATAAATGAAAACTATTTTAATTTAATTATTTACTTTTTTCATAAAAATATTACTTTTTAGCAATTGGTGACCACTGTGCGGCAGAAGTTGATGTATCAGACTCGAAATCTGTTAAAAATCTAGTCCAAACACTTTCAAAGCAATTTAAAGTGCCACCAAGTATAGTTGTTAACTCGGCAGGCATCACTAAGGATAATTGGATGCTCAAACTATCAGAGGAAGACTATGATAGCGTACTTAATGTTAATCTGAAGGTATGACAAATTTATGGGTAACTAGAACTAACAAATTATATATTAAAACCTTCCTCAAGAACCAATTATTTATCTATTAAAGCAAACCCTTATCAGAAAATGTCGCGTAGGTTTATCGATTTAAGCATACATAGGGACAGACAGCCACAAAAACTTTGTTTTTTACTATGTAGTGATATTAAGTGATAGTTGTAGTGATATTCAGTTTCCAGAATAGTTTTAAAGACTTTAAATAATGTTTTGTTAATCTTCTTGAATGCCCCTACAGATTTTCAGTTCATCATACATAGGTTTGTTATGGTTATGACCAAATTAAATATTTACTACAGATTATTATAATATAAATATCTATTTTATTTCAGGGGTCTTTCCTAATAATGCAGGAATTTGCAAAGCTTATGATAGATGCCTCACTGCCAGGGTCCATAGTAAATATCTCGAGTATAGTGGGAAAATATGGTAATATGGGTAAGGATTTTTGCTCAATTAATATTTCTTTTAGATTTTTTTAATTATCTTTTTTTGTCACATTACTAAATATATATTGAAAAGTTTTATAAATTATCATATTAATAAATGATTACATTTACATAATACTTATTTTAGATTTATTTTTAGATTTTTGTTCTAATATTCCATTATCGTCAATTCAAAAAGTTTTTTTTTCCATTTGTTTTTGGGATGTATCATAAATTTTCTTAAATTATAATTAGTAACATAGTGCTTATTTCTTAGGTCAAGCAAATTATTCAGCCAGCAAAGCTGGTCTGATTGGGATGACAAAGACTGCTTCTAAGGAATTAGGCAAATTTAATATAAGGTAGGTATAAAGAACAATAAATAGTTTATTTATTAAAATTGTTTTATAAACTTTTTCAATAAAAAATATTGATTTTTTCACAGAACGATTTTTTGACCTTTGATCGTCAATTGATTTATTCAAATTTTTTGGTTTGGTACCGTAAAAGTTGTGAAAGCATAAATGCAGATCAAAAACAATATTAATATTAATTTTTCATTTCACATTTAACTTTATACATGATATAATATTTTTAATTCATAATTCCCAGAGTCAATGTTATACTGCCCGGCTTTGTGAACACTCCAATAATAGATACAGTACCAGATAAAGTAAAGGAATCGTTATTGAAAATGGTGCCTTTGGGAAGATTGGGACAACCAGAAGGTAAGTTTTTTTTAATATTTTTAGTGTAAACATTGCACTATGTGTGGAGGAAGGAAGAATTCCTCCATCGAAAAAGGGAGGATCCTAGACCAGTCTACTCGACTGGCCGGCCGTTAAGGCCCCGATGAATGATGTCAGAAAGTTGCATATATGCTCTGTAGCGAAAACATTTCGCTTGCGCGATTCAGAGCGAGGTGTCGCTACACTAGTCACTATGTAATTGTATGTAATTGATATTTAAAGAATATGTAGATAAAAATTTGATTACGAGGCGGTATTCAAATCCGCGTCTCCCCTCCCCCTTACAGGGGCGACGCCTGACGTGACGTGAAATCCGTCGTGATTTTTTCTATTCTTTAAAAATAAATAATAATAAAATAAATCTTTATTTCACCTTTAGGATATACAATATTGATTATGAGGCTCTGGCTCTCTTGCTAGGCATAGCCTGTGTTAAGAAAGCCAGTCCCTTCCCTTAATACATCGTGGTCTTGATAAGGTAAAAATAAAAAGAAAAGAAAATGACTATGAAATTGATTTTATATGAAGAAAATAATGTATGCGTCCATAGATAAAAAAAATTCTGCACAAAATTTTGACAAATTTTTTTTAATAAGTTTTGATTGTAAACTAATATTCTTTGTTTCAGAAATTGCCGAAGTTATAATGTTTTTAAGTTCGGATAAAAGTTCATTTGTTAATGGTGCTACAATTGACGTCACTGGGGGATTTTAAATTATTTATAAATTTTATAAAATGAGGAAACGGTGTAATAAAAATGTAATTGAACTGTTGAATGAATATTTGGGTAACTTATAAATGGTGCTACTTTTGTAAATGGATATTTATTATTTATTTTCTATGAATTTATATTAAACTTGTTTTGTTATAAATATTTTTTTTATTTCAAATATTATAAAAACACACCATGGAGAGGAGAAGGTTTTAACTAAATTAAGGTAAGTAAATTAGCCAAATCTTAAATTAAAGATGTTTTTTCATACCTTACCAAAAAACAATCCCTTCTAATATTATAAATGCGAAAGTAACTCTGTCTGTCTGTCTGTTATGCTTTCCCGCTTAAACCTCTCAACCAATTTTAATGAAATTTGGCACAGACAATCTTTAGACCCTGAGAAAGAACATAGTCTACCTTCGCGGGCGAAGCCGCGGGCGCAAGCTAGTCTATTATAATAATATATATAACACCATCATGAGATAATAAGACTGAATTATTTTCTGAAAATAATAATTACTGGGTCCTTTCCATGACAATGTTCAAAACCTTAAAATAAATACATAATATATTAACTACTAGCACTACTAGAATAAATAAATAAAACAAACAAATACATCAACACAATTTATTTACTCTTCTTAACTTTAGCTTTATTCTTTTTAAGTTCCGCTTTATTCTTCTTTCTCTTATCTTTCATGAAGGTCTTGTATTGTGTCTTTCTCTTTTCGTCTATTATTTCTTTATATTTCTTCTTATTATACTTCTGAAGCTGTGCGTCTGCTAGAAGCTCGTCGACCATTGTTCTCTTCCTTTCTTTTCTGGTTAACCTTTCATTGACGTGATCTAAAGGCGAGTCCATGATACGACCAACCTAAAAAATAAAAAATGTAAATAATCATGCTGTTTTGTTTTTATTTATTAAAGTTGTATTTTTAGATATTCAGCATCTTGGTATGTGGCTTGTCACATTGTTATTTTTTAAGCTATTGCATAGCTTCTATCGCGGGCCTTGAACGCGGGGACCGAATCCAGAAATTCCGTAACGAAAAACCTCACGCTCCCCACTCCGACGGGCGCGGAGGTGTGGCTTGAAGGCACGCTATGCAAGTATGCAATAGCTTTACCGCGGCAGTCCCCGAGTGCCACACGTCTTTTTTTTTGTTTTTGTTTTTCTTAGTCAAAAATTTTATTCAGTTGATAGTTGATACTTAAATATTAAACTAATAACAAATGGAACAATCTATACTAATATTATAAAGCTGAAGAGTTTTTTTGTTTGAACGCACTGATCTCAGGAACTACTAGTCCATTTATCGAGGAAGGGTAAGACCAACAGTATGCAGGTAAAACCGCACGGGCACAGCTAGTATAAAATAACCAGACTTTTATTATGTCTCTAGTTTAAAAACCTTATTATTAATTTATTTATAAAAGAAAGTCAATTGTGAAAAATATGCCCAAAGAGATTACGAAACTCACCTGGAAGTATTTAGGCAGGACTTCCATATCATTCTTCTTGTAGAAACGTTTTGGATCCAACGCAGACCTCATCTTCAGTAATCTGAGGTCATTCTTCAGTTCTGTTGTTATCTCCGGAGCGGGCATGTTGAACCAGCGTGGACCCTTGGTCTTCAATCTTTCTTGCTGTAAAATAATTAAAAACCATTGAGGTATTATTATAGAGAGGACACCACAAACAAAATCTGTGCGACAAGCGCGGCGGCGAGGGGGGGGGGGGGAGTGAGTCATACACTTTGTAGATATTCTGCCTCTTATTACTTATAAATTAAAACCAATCAATGTAACAAATAAATATTGTTTATCTTATTAAAAAAATATGAATAAACTTATCAATTAAAACCAATCAATGTAACAAATAAATATTGGTTTGAAACGATTGACTCTAACTCATGTTACAAATAGTGTAGTAGCGATGTCCTCTCTAGTACGTAGTACATAGTAACTCAATGTTAAAAACACATATTTATTGCTATGAACAAAATATAAGCTAAAACGAACAATGATGATGATGACTTCAGAAGGATGTTACAAACAAGTAAGTATACAATTTTTATTTACTTATTATATAGGAATATTCAAATTTGGGAAAGTCTAAGAGCCTGGACAATAATGCTATTTACATTTGAATATTTATATTGAATTTGATAGATTATTTTACATACCTTCCTAAGTGACCTCAACTTCTTTTCACTAACATTATACTTTGGTAGTGAATGTTCTTTTTCAATACCAGGCTGAAGAACTGACTTCTTCATCTCTTTTTCAACATCAACAGCACCAATTTTTGACTTAAGCTTTCCTGTCTCTTTGTCCAATTGATCGAATTGAAATAAAACCGGTTTTGTCTTTTTAACCGCTAGTAGAGAATTTGTCCACATCATATCATTAAAGAAATCATCAAATAATTGATCAATTTTCAAATTTTTAAGCTTTATTTCAATAGCTTCTTCTCTTGCAACTTGCTCGTCTAATTCTGCTTTCTTCTTATCAAATAAATCTAAAATGGCTTCAGTCTTCTTTTCTTTATCTGAAATATATTGATTTTATTAAACAATCCCGCAAAAGATACTAATTTCAAAGTAAATAAATATATGTAACCTATGAAAAGTATTTCATCTTTTTTCAGTAACTCCGATTTGTCTTGAAGGTCTTCATCGCCCACGGTATCCACAATAAAATCCATTATGCCTTGTCCTAATTATTTACGTACAACGTTGTAAAAACTACATTAATTTTTATAAATAAAAATATGAAGTATGAACATGTGCGATAGTTTATAAATTTTATAATTTCTTGTGTCAACGGTGACAGGCGACAGCCGAGTGCCGACAGGAGATGAACAAAATAATATGTCAAATGCCATTTTATGTGACATTTGTGATTTTCGTTCAGAAACCAAAAATTTTTACTGGAAGATGTACCCATGGGGTGTTTAGATATAAGCTTCTTGCCCATGGGTGTACTATGCTGAATGTCAATAATAACACTAACACAATATAGACTTATTACTACAAAAAAAAAACTTTATGTTTATACCGATACATTTAGAGTGTGCTTAAAATATCTATTAAAATAAAAACTATTCACTATATTGTGATTCACTATATGCATATCGATGAAGACCCGGTACACGATACATATTCCAAAATAGCATTTTTTTAAAATAATTTTTGTCTATCTGTCTGGAACTTGTCTGGAACCGATGGACCGATTTGACTGACAGTAATTAGCTGGATTGGCCTTGGAGGAAAAGTACAAACGTACAAACTACAAAGTAAACTAAACTCTGGCTTTTTCACTTTTCCATTACGTTTAAAAATATAATAAATCATTTACGCGGGTGAAACCGCGGTTCGCAGCTCGTCGAATCGAAAATGAAACGAACATAAACATACGAATTTTCTGTTATCATGCGTACCTACACATAACGCATCACTTGTTTATTGAATTCCTATTTTGTAATGTATAAAAATGAAAAAAAAAAAATCTTTTTTAGCTCTCGCGTTGAAAAAAAAACTAGATCGCCTAAACTTTTTTCATCAGAACAATAATATGATGTTATTCAGTAGATTACAGTGAACAACATGCGTGTTCTTAGATTAAGGATTGGTCTCCGCGCGCGCGCTACGACTAGATACCGCTCCACCTAAAAACAATAGCTCCGTGAGTGCGGCAACTCAGTTCTGTAGTGTGTGTAAGGCAATTTGTAAGGACGCTAGTGTGTGTGAAGATTTGTACTGCCAGCTACATAAATTTTACCCCATAAATGGGAAATGGGCTATCTTGGAAAGAAGTTTGAAAAATATTTTTATTTCATTTTGGCCTTGCCGGGAATCGAACCCATGAACATGCGACTCAAATCCACTTGCGATGCCACTATACTATCACAAAGGTTTTTTAAAAGTAAAAAAGCGGTAATAAAAAAAATAACATATATATGAGTCAGTTAAACAAGGTTAAACAGAAATAAATTATTGTTATTATCATTTTTTTATAATATGCGTTAGTAATAGTATTGAAAAAAAAAAACATTATGAATAAAATAAGTTCAAATTAAAAGTGTGTTTTTGGGATATGCAGTACGGCAACACTGAATGGCGTCGTATTTTCGTAAACAACATTTTCAAAGTACAGGTGAAATATCGAATAATACGATTATTCCTGATGGTACGTGATCCCAGTGTCTTTCTTATTATTTGTTGTATTTTTTTTAAACAGTTTTATGGCACAAACAGGCATTTTACTTCAGGTTTTGTCCAAAATCTTTAGAAACTATCGGTACGCCCTCTCCACACAATGCTTGTGACACGACTGGCTTGGGTACGCCGAATTCGGCGTACTTTTAGTTGCCGCATTTTTCGAGTACGCCGGCGGTATCTAGTCGTAGCGCGCGCGCGGAGACCAATCCTTAATCTAAGATGCGTGTTATTCAGTAGATTACCAGTAATCTACACTAATATTATAAAGAGGAAAACTTTGTTTGTTTGATTGTAATGAATAGGCTCATAAACTACTGGACCGATTTTAAAAATTCTTTCACCATTCGAAAGCTACATTATCCACGAGTAATATAGGATAGGTTTTATCCCGGAAATTCCACGGGAACGGGAACTATGCAAGTTTTTATTTGAAACCGCGGGCGGAGCCGCCGCGCCGGCGGAAAGCTAGTTAAATATATGTGTAGGTATCTGTTTTAGAATCATAATACTTAATATGGCGCTTTTAAAGAAAAACAGGAACTACGATGCAACACACTCGTGATTAGGCTTGACCCAGACTAGTTGCATATTTCAATTTGGTTTTAAAACATATTTTATCACGTGTTTTTGACGTGACAACGTCTTATAATTCGATAAAGCCGGCTGCACGCACGAAAAAACATGACTCATACGGCGTTACCTCGCTCTGACTCATCTGAGGCGTTCCATGTAAGGCTTGAAGTGCGAGCGAGTGCGCGGAACGAGCGACAAAGAAGCACAATCGGACGTTGTCACGTTCAACTATCGTCAGTAAACCGACTTTACAGACAACCAATTTTTTTATTCTTGTTAATTATTATTCAATTGAGTAATACATTATTATACTTCAGTTGTACCATTTTTTTGCTATTATTGTTACGTAATAAACAGATGAATTATTTATGTAGTCAAATAATTTCGACAAGTTCATTATCTTCGTGGCTGCTGACCATGACTATTCCGCTACTTGGGCTCGAATACGTACTACCGGCAAAATATGAGAAACATCGTGATTTATTGTTTTTCCTTATTCATGTTTTTAATTTATCAGATTCGTCCACGTAATAATATAATTATACGAGAAGCAGACGTCATTACAAGTTTTTTTGGTGCTTTAAACGTCCGGAGGATGTTAACAGTCCTCGGAAAGTCTTGCAGTGTTCAATATTATTATCTTAGATTAAGGATTGGTCTCCGCGCGCGCGCTACGACTAGATACCGCCCCACCTAAAAACAATAGCTCTGTGAGTGCGGCAACTCATTTCTGTAGTGTGTGTTAGGCAATTTGTAAAGACGCTAGTGTGTGTGAAGAATTGTGCTGCCAGCTACATAAATTTTACCTCATAAATGGGAAATCGGCCATCTTGGAAAGAAGTTTGAAAAATATTTTTTTTCATCCTGACCTGGCCGGGAATCGAATCCATGAACATGCGACTCAAATCCACTTGCGACGCTACTATGTTTTTACTATGTTTCACAAAGGTTGTTTAAAAGTAAAAAAGCGGAAATAAAAAAAAACATATTATATGAGTCAATTAAACATGGTTAAACAGAAATAAATTATTGTTATTATACTTTTTGATATATGTGTTAGTAATAGTATTGAAAAAAAAAGTTCAAATTATTGCTAAAAGATTTCCTCAACCACGTGTATTTTTTTGGATATGCAGTACGGCAACACTGAATGGCGTCGTATTTTCGTAGACGAAATTTTCGAAGTAACGGAGAAATTTCGAATAATACGATACTTAGTGATGGTACGTGATCCCAGTGTCTTTCTTATTTTTTGTTGTATTATTTTTAAATAGTTTTATGACACAAATAGGCATTTTACTTCAGATTTTGTTCAAAATCTTTATAAACTATCGGTTCGCCCTCTCCACACAATGCTTGTGACACGACTGGCTTGGGTACGCCGAATTCGGCGTACTATTAGTTGCCGCATTTTTCAAGTACTGGCCGATTAAGGAAAGCTGGCATCTTCACAGTACTCACACATATGCAATTTTACTATAGAGTATGTTCAAAAATAAATGCGACTCTAGTTTAATTATTGTAGACTTGAATTGTAAAATGAGTGCGTTGTAGATAAATATAATTATGAAAGCTCTCATAATTTATATGTAAAATTACAATTTAAAAGTAACTCAATCGATGAACTTAATTATTTATTCTCATAATCAATTGTAATATAGTATTGATAATCATTCAATTATCAAATAATAATTAAATTTCATGTCATATTCAATCATAACGATTTATCGTCGTCGTTGGCCTATTAAATCTATGGTAGATTATATATGCAGTTACATTTTAATTACGAAATTAAAATTCTATTAATGCAGCAATTTAGTATATATAAGTTAATTTAATTAATTGTAATATGAGTTATTTTATTATTGTTATAATTTAGGGCAGCGTCGTTCATGGCTGAAGAGCCCGATTCTGGAGCGACAAGAGCGCCCACAACTCCTGCACTTATATGTTGATGATGTGACTGGTGATAAATTATTTAATCTAGTCCGACGATCACGCAGAGCATCGAACCAACTGCGATCGTGTGCCTTACAACCCTCATGAACAAGACTACGCCAAGATGTTCGGTTTTGGGCGAGCTTTTCCCAGTCTGGGGGGTTGATCTTGAACGTAGACATGTCACGTTTCACACTGTCTTTAAAACGCAGCAAAGGTCTTCCGATGCCTCTTTTAGCATGTGCAACTGCACCAAGCATTACTTGCCTCGGCAATCGGGAAGGATCCATGCGGTGGACATGTCCTAGCCAACGCAACCGACGCTGCTTAAGCAGGGCTCTAAGACTGGGCAACTGTGCAATCTCTAGGACTTTTTCATTAGTTATTCGTTCCTTCCATGTTATACGAAGAATACTACGCAGACAGCGCATGTTGAATGCATTCAGCCGATGTTCTTGTTTAGCGTACGAAGTCCAGGTCTCAGCCCCGTATAGGAGAATGCTAAGCACAGTAGATCGATAAACAATCATCTTCGTTTTGGTTGTTAAGTGATTATTCTCCCACACTCTATCACGGAGCTTCCCAAACATCGCTGCAGCTTTGCCGATGCGACTGTCAATCTCGGCATTCATGGCGAGATTACTCGTAACAGTAGATCCGAGGTAACCAAATTTGTCGACTAATTGTAAGGGAGTTCCATCCAAAAGGAATTTTGGTCTATCAGTGGGCCCCTGAACCAAAACAACAGTTTTTTTAGTGTTGATGGACATCGAAAACAAAGTGCAAGCGCGAGAAAATTTATCCAAAATTGATTGCAATTCCATGACGGAATTCGCAACAAAGGCTGCGTCATCTGCAAATAAAAGCTGGTCCACAAAGAGATCTAAACGGTGTCGCTCAGATCTAAGTAGAGAGACGTTAAAAAGTTTACCATCGGCCCTGGTGTGCAGATGGATACCTTGCTGATCGTTTTTAAATGCAGTGTTCAAGAGCAGTGAAAAAAATATACCGAACAATGTTGGTGCCATAACACAACCTTGACGGACTCCTCTACGCGCTAAAAAGGGTTCCGAAGTTTTTCCATCGTACACGATTCCTCCTCTCGTCTCTTCGTGAAATGTCTTTATCATTGAGAGTAACTTGGGCGGACAGCCAATATGTTCCAAACCAGAATACAACCCCTCCCTGCTAACTGAGTCGAATGCCTTATTTAGGTCTACAAAGGCAATAAACAGGGGTGTTTGTTGTTCTCTGCACTTTTCCTGTAGCTGTCGTAGGGTGAAAATCATATCGATTGTGGATCTTTGAGAGCGAAAGCCACATTGTGCCTCAGGATAGACGCGATCTGCAAGCTTCAGGAGTCTGTTCACGATGACTCTTCCGAATAGCTTCCCTACGACGCTCAAGAGGGAAATACCGCGGTAAGAGTTACAGTCGCCACGGTCACCTTTTCCTTTATATAGAGTTATGATGTTAGCATCGCGCATATCCTGTGGCACTTCACCCTGATCCCAACACACAAGAAGCAAGTTATGTAAGACAGGCGCCAAGCATCTCAGCTTAACTATTTCGGGAAGAATGCCGTCACATCCAGGTTTTTTCTTACATTTAAGCTGAGCAATAGCAATATCCAGTTCTTTGGAGGATGGTGGATCGTCTAATGCGTTGAACACCTCTAGCTTTGGCAAATGATTTAAGACATCTTGATCTATGACGGCAGGTTGCGAATATAGCGCTGTATAGTGTTCAACCCATCTTGATAGTTGGCGGTCACTATTCGTAATCAGAGACCCATCTAATTCTTTCAGAGTTCCGGTCTTCTTCGGTAGAGGTCCAAGAGCCTTTTTTATTGCTGAGAAAACTCCATGAAAATCGCTTGCTTCTGCGTAATGTTGGATGCTCCGACAGAGTTCGCACCAGAACTTATTGCTAAAATAGCGAGAAGAACGCTGCAAATTGGCTTGAGCATTTTTAAGTTTCGCTTGAGTAATTCTGGAAGGTTTCATTCGGTGACATAAAAACGCTTCGCGTTTCGCCTCCACTAATGGTTTGAGCTCCTCTTCGTAATCGGTAAACCAGTCTTGGATCTTTACTCTGCGACGTCCAAACACCTTCTCCGCACTGTTAGTAAGCAGGTCTTTCACTGTTGACCATTCAGCTTTTTTTATCAATTGAGAATATTCTTCAAGTTTTTTGTCATTTTGGATGTTCCTACAGTCGATGCTTTGCCTACCCAAAGTATTACGAGAATGAATCTTTTTCTGTATAATTGCGACCCGAGACACGACTAAAGAGTGGTCTGTATCGCAATCTGCACTATGAAAGGCTCGAGTGTGCAGTATTTCTGCCAGATTCTTCTTCTTGGTCAGAATAAGATCAATTTGGTGCCAATGTCCAGACCTAGGATGTTTCCAGGATACTTTACGGCAAAATTTACCCTGAAAGTATGTATTCGTCACACATAAGTTGAACCTAGAGCAAAGTTCTAATACACGTTGTCCATTTTCGTTACAATTCCCTGTTCCGTAAGCACCCAGGCAATGGGGCCACGCATTTGTATCACTGCCGACGCGAGCATTAAAGTCGCCTAAGATAAAGAGACGGTCACCTGTACGCGTAGCACGAATAGTCGTTGAAAGTTCATCGTAAAAAGCGTCTTTTGTTTCTGCTGTGGCGCTGAGGGTTGGGGCATATGCTGAGATGAGTGTAACATAGCCACTAGAGCTCTTTATACGCAGGACCATTACACGTTCTGACACTCCTATGGGGGATTCTGACAAAGCGAGGAGATCATTGCGAACAGCGAACCCAACACCATACAATCGCGGCTCACTTTTATCTTTACCTTTCCAAAAGAACGTGTAGTTTTGTTCACGCAGAGAGCCCCCGTCGGGTAACCTGGTCTCCTGTAAAGCGCAAATAGATATGTTTAGTCTCAATAGTTCTCTATCGACCAAAGCTGTTTTCCGTAAGGTCTGCGTATCATCCGTTCTGTCGGCAGTTGTCTGGATGCCAGTAGTCATAGTGCGCACATTCCACGTGCCAATTCTCATACTATATCTGTGATTAGTTTTTACTTTCTGTGTTATTGCAGGTGTAAAAGTATACGGTACCGGCAAATAATTGCTCCCAACACCTCAGAGAAGCATACCAATACCGGGACGGATCAGTACCTTGGTGGCTGGGGGCTGCCCAGCTTAAAGCGGGCGGTAACTGATCAATGGGCCTACGATGGACCCTCCCAATGTCGAGGATGACCCCTGGCGTCCGCGCTTACGCCCATGTACGCAAACTTATAACCGGTAGACTGCCATCCTCCGTGTTTTTGTCCATAGAGCTAAATAGCTGTTATGAATGGAGTGTCCTCTCCATGTAACTGCATTGCCAGGGATAAATTAAGGAAGCGTGGGGTCTCCCAAGACCCACGTCACCCTCTCGGCGTCACTGACTGAATCCATAGGAACGAGTACTCATTACGTATGGAGTCGGTTAAGCTGCAGGAGTCTGCCGTTCGTTTGATTGGATCAAACATCCGCCTTACGGAGGCTCCAATTCCGGGTTATATTTCGGAGTTTTCCTTCTCCTATACGAAGCGCAAACCAATGCTAACGGAGTCCGTCTCTCCGAAAAGAGGGAATGCAGGAAGGTAGGAATTTGAGAATGCGTAAGGATTGAGAAGACGTGAAGGGATAAGGTTGTAGGACACTACTATTATAGGATAAAGGATAGAGTAATAGTAGTGGCTCGGGGTGTCCGGGGTCGCATACCCGTACTTTCTGTCCCAGACAAAAAGCCCCCTGGACTAATAACGATTTATACAATACAAATAACACGTGCGCTCACTCACAAGAAACAATACAAGCGAAACCCTAGCATGTAAGAGATAAGGCTACATTACAATAAAAGCTGTATTGTTCAGCTATGTATGAAAATTTTAACTTACGGCGTTTACATTTTGTTTACAAAACTTATTAAAATGATTATTAATTAACCTGGGTAAAGTAAAAAAATATTCTTATCCGCGTGCCGCGAAGTATCCCGTCGAATATAGTTAGTAGTAGATATACCTAACGTCTTTGTTTAAATTACATCACCCTGTATTTATAAACAATTGCAACATAAAAACAATAATTGTCCCCTTCACCCTCATAAGCTAGTCTGCGCGCGAGAGAGACAGACAGACTTTTCATGATGCGTATGCAGTATGACGTCACGCCGCGCGCGTCTTCACAGACACTACACATGTGCAATGTTTAAATGTAGCGCGCGCGCGGAGACCAATCCTTAATCTAAGATTATTATCTATACTAATATTATAAAGAGGAAAGGTTTGTATGTATGTATGGTTTTCACGCATAAACTACTGGACCGATTTTGATGAAATTTGGCACAGATAATCTTTAGACCCTGAGAAAGAACATAGGCTACCTTTTATTGCGAAATATGTACCACGGGCGAAGCCGGGGCGGACCGCTAGTTTATTATAAACTAGCTGCGCCCCGCGCGTGTACGAGCTTCAAAAGTTTATATAATAACAGAATAATATAAAAAATAAATAAATTATTAATTTATGCACTGGAAAAAAGCTTTATTATAAAAATAGGTACTAGGTGGTTTCATCCGCTTTGTAGAAATGAAATATAAAAATTATGGGGGCATTTGAGAGATTCTGTAAGGAAACACTGCATCATCACTATCACTACATAGTATAAAACAAAGTCGCTTTCTCTGTCCCTATTTCCCTATGTCCCTTTGTATGCTTAAATCTTTGAAACCACGCAACGGATTTTGATGCGGTTTTTTTTAATAGACAGAGTGATTCAAGAGGAAGGTTTATATGTATTATAACATCCATTAAATAGTGGAGAAGTACTGTTATTTTTGAGGTTTCTAATGTGATGTCGTAAATAATTAAAATTTTTCCGCTAAGAGTGACCGCACACGGGCCACCGGCCACAGCCACAAACGCCGCCACGAGAAGCTAGACGCAGCTACAAAAGAAGCTGAAGCGCGCGACAGCCACTTGTGGCCGGTGGCCGCCACTTGTGGTCGGTGGCTGCTGTTTTTTTAACCATGCAATGCAGTATCATAATGGACTCTGACGAAGAAGGTTTAATTGCGCTGCTTCTGATAAGAAAACGTCGTAGAAGGAGACGAAACCGTAGTCATTGGATACATCCAATTTTAACAAATGTACATAAATGTATCGATAGTTCGATATTGAAATATCGATATCGATATTTTTTTAAATAAATTTTTATTTTTAATTTTTTTCTGTAATTTATTGAATTAAGAGGCCGTATCGCTTTTTAGAGTGATTTTGACTTGTTTCTTTAATTCTTTAGGAGCTCGTTTAAAAAAACTAACTACTATGTTTTATGAAAGTAATGGTATAATTTAAAATTCTCTAGAATATTCGATTATATAGATTTGCCGTAACAACGTTTGCGCTCCCGTATATAATCGAAAATTCTAGAGAACTTTAAATTATTCCATTTCTTTCATAAAACATATAATATGTATTTTTTTTATTGCAAATTTTTAAGCATTAACCTATCATTTAGTGTGTATTTTTTATTTTTTTTTAACTCTGTTGTAAGAACTAGAAATTCGACGCCATATACGCATAAAATTTCATCAAAGTAAGGCTTTTTTAACTTAGATTTTCTTTGAATTTTTCAATAAAAGTACTTAAATTGCCTCGAACATATTTTAGGATGTCTCAGTGTCTTTACTGTTGTATATTTTATAAGAAAACTTCTTCTATTAAATTCCGTGTAAAATACAAAGACACGAACGTCCCGCATGGAAAAAATTGAAACACGTCTCAGGTTATTGGCTATTAAACAAACTGGACAATGAATATCAATAAATTGTCTCGAACGTATTTTAGATATTGAATGAATCTTTAATTTAAGATATCATCACACATTGTTACTAATTTAGTTTTGTTAAACGAGCTTCTAAAGAATTACAGAAACAAGTCAAAATCACTCTAAAATCGATAAGGACTCTTAACAAAATCATCGTAAACTTAGTCGACCGTAATGATTTTAAAGTTAGCAGTCGCTTGACAATTTTTTATCATCTGAACGAGTTGCTTCTTCAATCAATGTCTTCAATCAATCTTTTAGTGCCTAACAATCTTAGTAGCCAAACAGCTGAACATATAAAACAAAGAGTATTTTTAAAAACTCGTACTGAAAAATATTGGTATACATAATCGTCTTATTTAAATTTAAAAAATAATTACTAAGAACTATAACCTACTACATAAGTACATTCATAATTTAATTTGTTTAATAAATCTAGTAGACTATAAATTGTGTAATCATTTTTGAGCTGACTTACGATTTTTTTTTAAATAAAGCCGATGTATCGAAATATCAATATTTTTTTCGATATATATCGAACTCCTATATTGATATATTTGAAATAAAATATTGATATATCGAAAATCCAATATTTTAAAAAATATCAACAGTCCTAACTAGAACAGGTTAACTGGGGAAGGGAGAGAGGGGCGCGGAATCGCGCGAGTGGCGTGTGGCGACGTTTTGTGTCGGCGTTTGTGGCCGGTACGGGCCACAAGGAAGCGAGCAGCGACGATTAGAAGCGTGTGGCGGCCACCGGCGTCACCGTGTGCGGCGAGGCCATATAAAATGTATGAAAAGTGCAGGAAATATGCCAGTGGCGGCGTTTTGTGGCCGGTGGCCGGTGGCCCGTGTGCGGTGGCCCTTACATTGCAAACGCAGGCTGAACCCTACGAGTTTTATCAAAATAATGTAAAGATAAACTACGATAACATGGCGCGCCCCTCCAAATTACTGTTTCAATGTTTGTAGTGACATCCTTACGAAGGAGTTTGTATGTAGTTGTACGTATTCGTCTTTAGTACTTTACGTCCAGATTTGTTGGTCAACTAATCATAAGTTGCCGAGCGCCCAAGACAACGCACGTGTCGTTTTCATAGAATACGTCAGTGCAGCGCCATTACTAATAATAATGAGCGATTAGAGCGTGACTAGTCGAGCAACAAATCCGTGGATTTGTTTTTGTTTGACGGCCGTCTCATTACGCAAACATGCGTTGTGAATCTTGGTGGTGCATTGTAAATACTTTCACAAATACTTTCAAACGTTTTGAATTTTGGAGGGGCGCGCCATGTTATCGTAGTTTATCTCTACTAAGTATTGTACACATTGAAAAGGTCTACAGATAAGTCCGTGATGGTATGTCTATCTCTTATGGATAACCCACAATAACTTTTTTTTGTCATTTACTTTTTACGACAAATAATGGTTAATTTTCGAAGCGATTTTAACCAATACAGCATTAATCCTTAACCAATTAAATACCTTGAATACATTGTTCATTTAGTATACATCTATATGGCCCTTTACACCGTATGATTTAAGTGAATATTTTCGAAATTTGAAGATATTACAGATTTAAAAATTGCGGGACGTAGCGTTTGCGGCCGGCGGTACCGGCCGGCCGCCATTGCACCCGTGCGAAGCCGGGGCGGGTCGCTAGTATATTATGTAATACTAGCTTTCCGCCCGTGGGTTCGCCTGCGTTTTCAAAGAAAATCCCGCGTAGTTCCCGCTCCCGTGGGATTTCCAGGATAAAACCTATGTGTTAATCCAAGTTACCCTCTATATGTGTGCTAAATTTCATTGTAATCGGTTCAGTAGTATTTGCGTGAAAGAGTAACAAACATACACATAAAACACATCCATCCTCACAAACTTTCGCGTTTATAATAATATTTTAGTAGGAATATAGGATGTAGGTATATCTAAATAGAATAAAATCAGTCTTCATTGATTGTATTTTATATTTTTACTATTTTTATAAAGATGAAGATTTTGTTTGCTTGAACTTATTAATCGCAGGAACCACGGGTCCGATTTGAAAAAGAAATTCATTGTTATATAGTCCTTTTATTCAGGAAGACTATAAAGCTATATATATACATCATGGTAATACCAAGATGATTAGAGTAATGCAGGCAAAACAGCAGGGAACAGTTAGTCATTCTT